>BGPR01005828.1:0-40323 GCA_013235015.1 Araneus ventricosus
TCATCAGGAATATTAGTTATTTTAGACGGAGAGATATTACAATTATGGAATCGTAAGCGTCCACAAGGTAAAAAACTGTCTTCATTCTGATAATTCTTCTGATCCCACCCGACTGATAATGCCTATTCAAGCAGCTACAATGTCTAGATAAGGAATAATTATTTTAATGTATAAATATGCTTCAACCGAATTTCGCCGTCATGTATTGAACCGTCGGGAAAAAATGTTAAATGCTTTGAGGTTGAAATTTGCATCCTTACTGACCTCGGAACTTTATACTCAGCGTTCGGACCTATTCACGATCGTATACAATAGTTTTCAGAAATAGGCTGTTTTATCGGATGTTTCTATCAGCTTTTCCATATAAAACAGCAAACATAATTTATTAAGTATATGAGGTTTTAAAAAGCGTCAGGCAAGACCTTGGAAGGAAAAAGAACCAGAAACTCGGAGAGGTTCAATTATATCTAAGGTGTTCCACAAATTTGGACGGAGACGAGAGAAATAAACGAGTTAAAATTACCAGATATTATATATATATATATATATATATACATAATTCCCAGCCTCTTTTTAAAAGACAAAATTGTGCATTTTCAGGAATAAAGACTTCACAGCGCCATCAATTGGTGATATATTTTTTATTATTCTTTGAATTTTTCTGACGCAAGTCTAAATCTGCAAGAACAGCCAGTCAATGCTTCAACTTTTCAAATATAAGATAGTAATTATATGAAGGGTATGCTATAAATTTGAATTGATTTTTAAAAATCGGAATAAAGAAGTTGGTGTTCGCAGGAGAGCGATTTGCACATTTTGGCTTGCTAAAGGAGTCGATTCCCCACCCAACTCATAAAAAAGATGGTTAAAATTATCGCCGATTGGATGGAGTAAATATTTATCACCCTCTTTTAAAGTCATAAAAAATAGCATTGCTTCAGGAAAATACATTTTACAGCGCCATCCACTGGTGATATGCTTTTTCTTGGGCATGAAAATAAAATCCGCCTAACAAGTCAAAAGTCGCAAACCCTTGTCCAGTACGTCCATTTTCTATTCTTTTAAAAACTCATAGATATATACACTGGTGTCCACATGCTAAGGATCATTTTTAAAATGCGAAAAATTTGAACTTAATAGAAATACAATGATTTGCAATCAGTTGCAGAGAATCGTGGGACATACAATAGTAGGAACTCGCATTCTTCAGTGAAGATACGGTCACGAGGGCATTTAGGTGGGCGACCAGAAAGAGATGAAACAAAAAAGGGATTTTGGCCCACCCCGTTTCACAGAAAGCTCGCAATGAGTTGAAACTTTAGTCAATGGTTTTGTTTGATGTCCATAATATTAACACGTATTTTCGTAAAAATAGCACGAATATTCGGAGATATAAAGTTTTCTTTTAAAATTTCCAAATTTTTCGGCATAATTTTTGCTTATAACATACATGGTTTCAAAACAAATTATACAAAACTTGCAGAATATTGGACAATATGCAAAAGAAGCACTGTATCAAAATTTGAATTAAATAATTTCATTATTATAGGAAATAAAGAGTATTTGTAGCAAATAATTTTTCACTGCGCATTTGCGAAACGTAGCGTAATTTTTCCTTTGTAGCTTCAGAGCCAGATATCGGTATTGCAGCGATGAAAATTTCGGTACACTCTAAGAGAAGCTGAATGATAAAGGTCCAGGCACAAATTGAAATTTATTAAACTTGATAACTCGAATAGTTAACATCGAAATGCAATTTAAATTATGCATTTAATTTATTTGTACACATGCGCATTCAGACTATTCAACTTCCATAAAATTCATTATTACTCTTTGAAGATTCAAGTTTAATAAATTTCAGTTCGTGCATGGAGACTTATCATTTAGCTTCTCTTGCAGTGTACAGAAATTAACCTAGCTGCAAAACCTATATTTTTCTGAGTATTACCGGTATTGAACTGGGAATTTTATGCAAGTTGCTCTATATATCTGGTTCTGAAGTTATAAAAGAATAATTACGCTATGTCTCACTCATGCACCGTAAAAAATTATTTACTACAAATACTCATATTTCCTGTTATATTTAAATTATGTAACTCAAATTTTGATACAAAGCTTCTTTTGCATATTGTCAAATATTCTGCAAGTTTTGTTCAATTTGGTTAGAAACTATGTATTTTATAAGCAACAATTATGCCGAAACATTTGGGATTTTTTAAAGAAAACTTTATATCTCCTCGAATATTCGTGATTCTTAATGAAAATACATGCAAATATTATGGACATCAAACAAAATCATTGACTAAGTTTCAACACATTCTCAGATTTCTGTGAAACGGGGTGGGCCAAAATCCCTGTTCAGTTTCATCGCCTCCCTCCCCTAAATGCCCCCAGGACAGAATCTTCACTGTAAAATGCGAGTTCCAACGATTGTATGTCTCACGATTCTCCGCAACTGAGTGCGAACCATTATATTCCTATTAGTTTATTTTTTAGTAACGTCCCGTTTTGCAGCAACATTAGAGTTAGTTTGGAACAGACCTCGTAATTTTGAACCTCGGTCAGATGATGAGGAGGACACCTGAGCTGGCGTCCCCTTTCTGAGCTTCCGCACCACACCAGTGTTAAGACCCCTGTGTATGATTCAACGTGCAGCAGGCCCAATTCATGACAGATCTCCAGTGAAATTGGGTTCCGAACCTGGAATCCTGCCGGCCCCAAAGCCGAGACCTCACCACTCGGCTCTATAATAATTTGGAATCAGAAACAAAGCCAACGCTTATTCCTAACTTAAAAGAAACATTTGAATTGGTATTTAGGAATGAATAGAGGAAATTTAGTGGAAATAAAATCAGTTGCATCGTTTGCCGCTGCGAATCGCGGCTACATTTTTCGTAATCTTTTCACTGAATACCCCAAATCATTACTCGACTGCATTTGGTATATCATGTGCATTTTACAGAATTTCTAAGATAATCCGAATTTCCAGGAATCCCGAATTAGTTCGGATTCTCGAAACAGTAGCAGCGATAGGGTGGCGAAAATTCTAGAGACACCTAAAAGAACCCGGCAGTACAGGGTGTTGACAACAAAATTTAAAAATTTATTTGCAAAACTGTCTAGCTTTCTTGAATATTATTGCTTTTTGTGTATTTCTTAGTTTTAAGCAGCTAAAAATTCGAAAAAAAAAAATCCAGCAAAAATTGGGGGATGGCACGCGCCCGTCTCTCAAGTCGCCGACACTGTCCGGAAGTTTCAATAAATTTATTAGAATGCCGGAACATTCTGGGAGTTGAAGGAAATAATGAGGAGAAATCACGAATGTGATACGTTAATTTTTTAAGAATAAATGAAATAATTATTTTCAATTATAATCTAGCTTGATTCATCTCCTCGATTTATCACTATGAATTTAGCTCTCGTGATCATGCGGTTCAAGTCGCGTTCGGTCCTTAGAAGTTGGAGTTACAAAATAATTTGGTATTTCAGATTTTTTTAAAAATAAATTGGATTTTTATAGACCTCGCGATTTGGTACATTGGCTACATTTTTGAGACTCCCAAAATTGGTGAATGCTCCAGCCAACTTTTCCAATAGAAGCTAACAAAAAGATTTCATCTGAATTTAAAAATTTCGGATAAGAATTCGCAAAAAGACACAGTAAATCTGAAGAAATTTAACATTGGGAGGAAAAAGAAAATAAGCCCAAACGTAATACGCAAAATTAAATTAAAATCTAATTCGAATTTTTAAAGCATTTATACGGCATCAGCTCCCTCTTTGCTAATCTATCACTGTGCCAAATTAAGTACCATAGAGTTAAAAGGTATTGACAAACATAAGGCAAAAAAATAAAAACGAGTTACATGCAGAGCAAAACAATTGCTCTTTTATATATAAGTTTTAGATGGTGAGCTATTATAATTGTGCAATATTAGGCGTTCACCAGGAAAAACCTGTCTTAATTCTGAGAATTTGCCCAGACTGCTACTGCCTATTCAATCAAATGCAGTGCCTAGATGAGGATTGCTGTGCTCATTGACAAACAACAAGGGTAGAATTTAAGATGGCTGGCGTGGAGCCGGTAATAGAAAGCTTGTCCATGGTCAGGAAAATGCCTGTTCCACAGTCAGCTGTGAATATTTACAAATAAAAGGTATTGTTTTTTCTCTTTTTCACCGGATAGCATTTCGCGGGTAAAGACGTGACAGGGGGATGCCAGTTGTAATATATAACTGTTGTTAAAAATAAGATAAATTGAGCAGAGTCAAGTTAACAAGTAATAAAAGGGCAAAAGTTAAGATTATTTGTTATTTTTCGATTCAATATTAAAAATATCTCAGAGAAAAAATAATTCTCAATAATTTATTAAGTAATCATAAAGAAACTATTCCAATTGTTTTGAAATGCATTCGAGATACAGAAAAAATATTTAAAAATGATTCAATACAAATTCAAATTAAGTGACCATCAAAACAACTTCACGAAACCACATTTCGGTTGTTCTCCATCTCCCAGCACAAGAAAAAGTTTATTATTCTGCAGAGCAGTTTTTCCCTCTTCGGATTTTTCCACTCGATTTCTCCTGTGTCATTACTTGCAAGAGATTCCAGAAAAGCCTCCTTCAATCTCAACCTATCTTCGTTGGATAGCGTGGCCTCTCGCAGGCACACTTCCACCACATGCCATCTGTCATCCAACATGCAATAGTAGAAGCGTTTTAAAACAAGAGGATGAAATACAAGTTTCAACCTGTCTGCAGGATCCACATTTCTGAAGATTACTTCGATAGATCTTGAATCTCCATTTTTGCAAAATATAGACAGAAAATAACATGAAGGAGTTCTGTCCTCAGAATCTTGATCTACAAAACGTCTTTTGAAATCTAGAGGACTCTCAATGAAAAATTCCTTAAATATTTCTGGATAATAGAAAAGTGAATTTTCGTCTCCACACATCATCTTGTCTAGCAGACTGTCGTAGAGATCTGGCGGAAAAAGAGTCCAGAAGAGGCCTACATTCTCCAAGAAAAGATCTTGCCAGGGCCAATCAAGGAAACACAAAAAAAAATCGACAGGACTCATCTTAAATGTTTCCACACGCTGTTCGGGAGTCATTAAGGATAGCAAATAACGCACAACATTGGAACGTGTTTCTATTTTAGTATTTTCCAAATGGGAACTCAATAGAACTGCGACGGCAGTTCTCACTAAAGAGGCTTCTCTCTCTTCGTGTGTTAACTTCTGAAAGAAATACTCAGCAGCTGTTTTATTGAAGTCTATTGCTGATTCTTCAAAGGCACACTGATTAAAGGAGGTCAGATTTCTGTCCGCTGTTCTCCACAAGAAATCTATCGCATCAAGTTCGCCTTCAAGAATGTAAGGCCAAAGACAAGGCAGACTTATCGAAGAGATGATTTCGGAATAGAATTCACGTCTCTCCCCTTCCGGGAGTTTTTCCCACAGAAGAGGGATGTAATCGTCCAAGCAATATGAACAAGCTATTTTGTACCGTTCCACAACATTTAACGCATCGCTACATACGAGTTCTTTCGCTGTTTTTCTATAATCTATTGCTCCTACTGTAGTCCAACGAAGTTTTGCCAAATCAAGTAAATTGATATCTTTAAAATCATAGAAAAAAATAAATTTGTGTCTCTCTCTCCAGTTTCTTATCTCTAAACCAATTGGGTGAACTATATAATTCAACTGCCACGTAAGCAATTTGGGTAACTCAAGTTCGAACACTTTATCTACAACCTTATCTACAATAGTTATTTGCCATTCGACTTGATTTCTTTGTGTATAATGGAGATAACTTGAGAATTTCGCAACGGAAGCTAAAATATCTGAGCCACTCCACAGAAGGACGGCCACCCTCCTGAGAGCCATTTCCTTGAGGGACAACAGCAGAACGCATTTCAGTTGCTTCTCCATTAGTACCGGCAGTGAAATAAAAAATGGCAATATTTCAGAAACAGAAATGAAAGTATTCGTTGAAGAAAGTTACAAATAGGACCTTATGTTTGTTTTCTGCTTTTTTTCATAAATTTTATTACTGTATCTTTAAATAATATCTCTTTGTTTTGTATTTCTTTATAAGGTTATAAAACCATTACATAACATTTTTTGAGCACGAACAGAATCCACCACAGCTACTTCACTTCAGAAAATGTGTACATTTCTTGTTTGTATTAAGATCCAAAGATATGCACCTGTAATGAAAAAGAAAACCAAAACTGTAATCATACACCCACTTTCCAAGAACCATCATTTTGTTTATATAATGCAGCAGAAATGGCAGGTGAAAATATGATTTCACTCTGAACATTTGGAAAATTAATACAAATCATACAATTTGAAATAATTCAGGAAGTGATTTATACATATAAAGGGTGTCCAAGAAAGATTCTTATTATTTCAAAAATGAATAAAATATGGAAAGGTGAAATGAAATGAAGAACCAAAAGAATTAGGAAATCTAACAGTATTTTTTCTAGTATCAATATTCTGAGGTAGATGGCGATAATTACTTGGAAGCTGTAACAAGAAATGAAAATGCTGACCTTTCTTGGGAAAATCTGCAGTATGTATTGTGGTTAACAGAAACAAAATCACCAAAAAATTTTATGGTAGAAGAGTTTTAATTTAAATGCAATTTTTAATTAAATCCAAAATTAAAAATTTAATTTTGCACTTATATTTAATTTACAAAGGCTGTGCGCTTAAACTTACAGACGTGAAACAAATTAAATATAAGTATCATTTAAATTTTGGAACATTATTTTGTGAGCATTCGTAATTAATTACCTCGAGCCCATTTTAACGTGTTTTAAAATTCTAAAAAAATGTGTTGATGTATAATTTTAAGAATATCCAATCGTGTTATTAAATTGAAGTTAAAATGTTTAGTCATTATTTTTTACTATTTTACATAACCCTGTATTAAAATTTTAAAAAACATTATTTTTTAATCACTTTTTATTCACACAGGGTGGCCATCATTTTTGCTGTTGGAGTTTCCCTGAGTTTTCCAGGTTTTATAAAAAATTACCCTGACTTTTTTCGGAGGTAGCCCATCAACCATAGAAAAAAATGACCTGCATATTGGTCATACTAAGTTTTCTTCAAGCCGGTATGGTTTGAATAAAAAGGCAAAATGTTTTAAAAAAGAACATTTATTTAAAACTTTTAAATAATAAACCATAAAATAACTAATACATCTTTACAATGTACAGTTGCACTGTACCGAATTTTCCAGGCGTTTCGGATTAAAAATATAAACTTGAAAAAAAATCTTTAGAATGATCAAAATCCCAATAACAATATACGTTGCAAAATAAAACAGAAAAAGACAAAAAAAATGTAAGAAAACGACTTTTTACTGATGTTTATAAATTAAAACTCAGAAACATAATCACACGAATCGAATCGTTTGCAAAAGAAAAGAAAAAAGGCATCTTTTTATTCCAACCAACTTCCTTCAATACGGCCCAAAAAGAACAATATATAAAGAAATATAAATAAAATAAAACATCAAAGACAAAAAAGAGAGAGAAAACGCAAGAATTTATAAATTATAACATCAGAAGTCGAGTGCATATGAAATAACGAAGAAAAAAATAAAATTCACGAAAATGGGGAAAAAAAACCCGAATTTACCACTTAAAATTAAAAAATAAAAATCTAATTTGATTTTTTAAAAGATTTACTGCGGCGTCAGCTCCTCTCTTGTGCTAATCCACCACTTTGCTAAATTTGGTCTCATAAGTCAAAGGTCTAGACATGCGTAAGGAAAGAAAAAAAAATAAAATAAAAACGAACAATGCATACATAATACTAAAAAAATTGTTCTTCTATATATATATAGGTAACGGCTGTCCCATACTTTGAAGATCCCATAATTTATCAAAATGATCGGTATTCATAATGTCTCCCAATACTCAAAGAAAAAAAGCATACACAAAATAAACAAAAAAATGCTGAAAGAAAATATTAGCACTAATTTCCAATACTTCATAACTCAATGAAAATATTTCCTGAAATTGAAAAACAAACTAATTCTGGCATAACTTCTATTTGATATTAATTCATCATAAAAGCAGGCAGTAGTGTGGACGCTAACTTGTAAACAGATAAAGAGAAATTTACGATCTCGTAAACTATCTGAATTTCCTTGACATGTAGCCAAATCCCGGTTCTTCTTCCACATCTGAGTATGATTATACTATAGATTTTCATCTCAAAAAGTATCATCTAATTGAACTACTAAAAGGAACGCGATTCTGTTCAATGCAAAATGGGGGTGAAAAACATTAACTCATATTGTTTTGAAAATTAGTATTGTTGCGAAATGTCTTACTGTGGGTGTATGGTGTAAGCAGTCCAACACGCAGGATAATGGAGAATGAAGCTTTATTTACAAATATGCAGGAAAACACGTAGCACAGATACAGGAAACAATAGTTCTTGCACAGATTACCAATGTAAATAGACAACAATTCGCAGGTAATGACAGTTCAGCACTTTGTTATCTAACAACACAAACAGTCAGCAAATAACTAATAACAATAGACAATAACTGCACTTTCAATAGCGCTCAGCTCACCAGCTCGCACTGCGGGTGGAACTCCAAAGGCATTCGCGCTCCAAGGTGATCCCAGTAGATCAGAGACGCTCCTCTGATCTAAGTGCCGTTCTTAAATATTCTCTCCGACAGGCCGTGACGTCACATGGTGTTTTCTCGTGTATTCCATTTCCTAGTAGAAATATCGAGAAAAGGGTTGCGTTTTCGGGAATCATCTATTTGTCGCCAAGGTCAGGCTGCCATAACTGTCGCTGAGGTCACTCCGTGCTTAACCTTGTAAAACTCTCTTCCCAACCATAAGACTCGCATTGCTGGGAAGCGACTTTCCATGTTTGTAACAGTATACATGTTCGTGATGGGCTTATTATGAACATACTAAAAGTCCCTGGTCCTGGGGGGCTAGTTAGCAGCGCCATCTTGGATTTAATCCCTCTTTTTTTGGTTTTTCCTGAATATATCGAAAAATATTCAGTTTACAAATTACAATCGATTTAACAAATTTAAGAGTAAAATTCCCTACAAATACATACTTTTATTTTTCTTACAGCTTTAATAGTTTCTCAGATAATGAGTCTCAAAGGTTGCTGCCATCTTTGATTTCATCCCCCTTTTTTTAGTTTCTCTTAAATATCTCGAAATATATTCAATTTACAAATTGCACGTAATCAGCAAATTAAAGAGTGTAAAATTCCAAACAAACGCATGCTTTTATTTTTGTTTTAGCTGTAATAGTTTCCGAGATGATGGATTTCAAAATTTGCAACCATCTTGGATTTCATCCCCCCTTTATAATTTTTCTTAAATATCTCAGAAACTATTAAAGCTAGAAAATAAATAAAAGCATGGATTGTTTGGGAATTTTACGATCATTAATTTGTTGTATTTAATGTAATTTGAAAATCAAACAGTTTTCTAGATATTCAAAAAAATTCCAAGATAATGGGAAATTTTAAAATCCATTATCTCGGAAACTATTAAAGCTAAAACAAAAATAAAAGCATGCGTTTGTTTGGAATTTTACACTCTTTAATTTGCTGATTACGTGCAATTTGTAAATTGAATATATTTCGAGATATTCAAGAGGAACTAAAAAGGGAGATGAAATCCAAGATGGCGACAACTTTTGAAACCCATTATCTGGGAAACTATTAAATCTGGATAAAAAATAAAAGTATATAATTGTAAGGAATTTTACGCTCTTTAATTTGTTAAATCAATTGTAATTTGAAAACTCAATAATCTTCGAGATATTCAGGAAAAATTTAAAAAAGGGGGATGAAATGCAAGATGGCGCCGTGAGCTCACTCCCAGGACCGGGAAATTTTAGTACGTTTTTCAGAAGCCTCTCACGAACATGTGTACCAATTTTCAAAACTATATAATTCAATGTATTTTTCAAACCCTTCGTTGACTGGACCAATAGCCGAAATTTCGGTCCCTCGGAAGTTTAAATGTAAATGTCCCCCTGGCGAGTGCGCAGAAACGCGAATGGCATCCGCTTTTACTGTCAGTAAATGGCTGATTTTCATTTGTTGCCAACGGTGTTTCATTCTATTTATAAAAATAGATCAGCGAATTGTCGCGTCCAACAAGAATTATTAAAATAACAAATTTCTAGTTTTAGAATAAATTTCCCTGACTTTTCCTGCTCTCCCTAAATTCCCTGACCATTCCCGGTTTTCCAGGTCGGCCGGCCACCCTATAATACACTGAAACCAACTCTCTTGAAAGTGATTCGCAATTTAATGTTGTCCTATTTCAGCTTAACAAAATTTACAACATAAAAACAAAAGAAAGGTGCAGTTCGAGTCCGCGCAGTAGATTTTTCGTGAAAACGTCTTAATAAAATCATAAAACAAGTATTTCGTATTAAATTCATGGATGTTTAAGCAATTATACATATAAATATGAATTATCTACTTTCGAATTGCACACGAAAAACAGAAAAAGTCGTCTCCGCCGCAAGGAGGGTTAATAATCTTGCAATACTTTTGTCCAGTATTGTAAATCTGGTAAAATCAGCGCATACATTTGTAATATGTACGAGCATAAAACAGCTTTTCTCCCAGGTTAAGTCGGTTTCAACTAAATCATTCAATAAAATTATGGATAACTTCGAAACAAAATTCTGGAAATGATACCCCCTCTCCATGAAATATTTCTCTACGTTAGACAACACGAAATTTTCTTTTTGCAGAAATTCATAAAATTCCAAGTATACCCAAAAAGAAACCCATAAATCTGAAAACACAATAGCCGAAACAACTCTCAGCATAGTTTCTCATTAAACCCTCCATTATTCTCCCACTTAAAGTTTTCCATACATCTTCGGTCGAAAAGCAACATCGCAATAGAGACGTTAAAAAAACACAAGAAAGGCACAGTTCGGGTCCGCGCCGTAGATTTTTCATGAAAACGTCGGGATAAAATCATAAAATAAGTATTTCGTATTAATATGCAATTTAATTATCAATCTCTTTAATATAATATTTACACAGAGTAGTAAAAAGGTTAAGGAATAGATAAATCACAAGCTAGGAAAGACCCTTGCTACATACCATAAACTTGTTATTTATCTATTCTGTAATCATTATACTACTCTGTGTAAATATTGTATTAAATAGATTGATTATTAAATTACATATTAATACGAAATACTTGTCTTATGATTTTATCCCGACGTTTTCATGAAAAATCTACGGCGAAGACCCGAAGTGCAACTTCCCTATGTTTCATTTAGAGTAGCTTTTGATAGCGCCATTTGTTGACAGTATATACAACTACATTTTGCGTATGCGCAGTAAAACATTATTTACTACAAATGCTCATATTTCCCGTAATATTCAAATTTTTGAATTCAAATGTTAATACAATGTTTCTTTTACATATTGTCAAGTATTCTATAAGCTTCGTATAATTCGAAAGAAAACACTGCATGTTATAATCAAAAAACATGCGGAGTTTGGAATTTTCAATTTAATACCGATTTTTACTTATATTGATAAATATTTTTATTGTCTCACTTTGGGTCCTAGTAATACTTATCAAGTTCTTAAAAATGACACTAGAATCAATCTCCTAGCTAAATGCGTTTCCACGCTACACTTATTTATAACCTTACATAAAGCTAATTCATAACAATCACGCGCATGCGCCTACACTGGTACGATGACGTCACAGGCAAAACAAATACTATGTGACAAACTCTTCCAGATATGACTTATCCATTGTGGGGTCAGCCATTCTTTTGGCATTATTAGTCTCGTAGTTATTAACAATTCAATTCTGACGGTATTTTGTCACACAAGAAAGTTGGACCGACTGTCACTGTAACGAGCGGAAAGACGTTTTTACATCAAAACTCAGTTGACACATTAATGAAACATAAGTTTTTGAGAAAATTTACAATTAATTCGATAGCAACACTTTCACATAAAAAAATAGATTAACTGGTAGGTAGTGTATTGTTTAAACTCAGTCAAGTAAAGCTATACAGATAATAATAAGGAGTATAAGGCAATAAATAAAATTTAGCTGTTTAAAATCAAAATTGTAATATATAATGTATTTCATTAACTCTCTATATAAAATAAACAAGAATCCATTCTAGTCCACTTTTTCAAGGGCTATAGACGAAATGGATTCAAATTCATTGGGAAATTTTTCTGTAAGTCTTGACCTAAGTCTAACCAAAGCCTCTCATAGCCCGAAATTTCCCAAACCAAGACAAACAAGATAAGTAAACAACAAAAGAATTTTAAAAGGAAAAACAAACATAACACTGCTAACAATATTGATTTAAAAATCATTAGACATGTCAAAAATGCGTTCATAAAAATATCTGTAAAAGAAGGAAAATTCAAACTTACCCCATTCTTGCAGAGAATTAAAATGTCTATACTTCAATCACAGACAAAGAAAAGGAAAACCCCGCCCTAATAAAAAACATTCGCAATGTAACCAATCATAATGTGGTGCCATATATTATTCGAAAAGAAAAACAGGGAGCTATCTCCTTATATTTGAATTTTTGGTTTATTTTTCACTTTGTTTCTGTTTCGCCCTTTTGTTTCCAGATTGAAGATGAACTGAATTGATTGCTTAAAAGTTTTTTTGTGGTGATGGTTTTTCTGTTTATGCATATGTCTAATACTGATTTTATCATGGCGCATGTCCCGTCAAGCCCATCAACAAGGGGCACTGAGAATTGTTCTGTGCAGGGGATGTTCATGGATAAATACTTGTACAATGGTTTAATATTGTAGCAAAAATCCCTTCAAGAATGGGGTAAGTTTGAATTTTCCTTCTTTTATGGATATTTTTATGAAGGCATTTTTGCCAGATGGCTAATGATTATTAAATCAATCTTGTTAGCGGTATTATATTTGTTTTTTCCTTTTAAAATTCTTTTGTTGTTTACTTATCTTGGGTTGGGAAATTTCGGGCTATGAGAGGCTTTGGTTAGACTTAAGTCAAGCCTCTTACAGAAAAATTTCTCAATTAATTTGAATCCATTTTGAATTTAGTCTATAGCCCTTGAAAAAGTGTACTAGAATGAATTCCTTGTTTATTTAATTCAATTCTTTCAGTATATTTCTTGGTTTTTACTTTTTTAGGATAATCATTGACTTCCTTTGTTTGTTGTATGCAGCGGCATATTGCGCACTACTTAAACATTGTTTAAATTTTGTAGTGTATGCTTAAATTTATTTGAAATTTGTTTTAATTACTAATTTAATTTATCTGATTATCTTTATGCATTAAAAAATAAGAACGCTTTAAGTTAAAGTTCTTAAAGTATGAGCTAATAAGTATTGCCAAAGTACAAATCTGTATGATTTAATTATTTTATACTCATTATTGTTAGGAAACTTGATCTTAAATCGAGGTCCGAACTTTTTCGAACCCAGACATTTTGTTAGGTTGGTTCTCACTACTTCTAACCTCCAAGCATTTGCAACAGCATCGATTAGCTTAAAGGATTATGTAAATAAGGTATCGCTATAAAAGCAAGCAAGCAATGCATCTCGGCGATAAATCACCTACCTGCTTAGCGTCTCTCTTCCGTTTTTTCTCTGGCTAACTAGCTGGATGGCTGACTTTAAATGGATGGATGGCTGACTGATGACTTTCTTAGGATTTTTGATATCTTAGCTATACGCTACGAGTATAATACTAGGTATTTACTTTTAGGCAGACGTCCAAATTTAATAGGATTGGATTCGGAGTAAGTTGAATGTTGCAAATGCTTAACTTTGAATATTGATCTGTTAAAAGATTTTAATTTAACTTTTAGTCGAGTTGACTATGATATTTTAATAAAAGTGTTTGTTTTTTTTATATCAGCCTAGTCATTGACTACTATTTGAGACTAAACATGATAGATTTTAATATCAATTATTACAGTAATCTTTCTTCAGGTTAGCATTCATACAGTAAATTCTCGATTATCCGGCATTCAAGTATCCGGAAAGCTCAACTAACCGGAAAAATTAGAAAATGGAGTTTTTCTACAAATTTTACATCCAAGTGCCAAGATTTAGCGCGCCCAAGCCTTTCTAATTACGCAGGCAATTTATTTCTGGAATGCAACGTCCGCTTCGCACGGAGGGGCGTAGAAGGAAAAAAAAAAAGCAATATACAGTACAGTGACATACACAGACTTGTTTTATGGGGGGGGGGGGAGTTCAAAAGTGAGAACCAAAGAAAAAAATGTTCCTCACCTTTCGCCGAAAAAAACAAGACCTAAAAACAAAATCAACAACCAAAAAAAAAAAAAGTTAAGGGATAGAATTATAGTAAAAAAAAGACTACAATCTACCCCCCTCCCCACATCACACTCAACTATCCAGACTTTTCAGGTATCCGGAAATCAGCGTTTCCCTAGCATGCCGGTTAGTTAAGCTTTTACTGTATTTATTTTCACAGAAGTGTAAAAATTAACATTCTTTTGTTATTCAGCTAAATACAGGGTATTAAGGAAAAATCTAGCTTTAGTTTTAAATTTTTTCGACAATTCACCCATCATCGTCCCAAATTAATATTTTGCCAAGTGATTTACAACAATACAAACTATTTATGGAATTAATTTGAAAAATTAAAAATATGTACATTTCGAAAAAATTTTAATAATAAAATTTTGTTTATTAGCCTATAGTTATGTTGCTTACCACTGGAAAGAGCATAAAAAATGTTGTAAAATGACACCTATCCCAACTCAATTAGGAGAGCTCCTAGAGCAATCCAAATATTTTTTATTTGCAGTTTTTGGGCAAATTTTTGAAACTTTACATTGCTGTAATTAAAAAAAGGAGTCAACACATCTCAATGAAATTTGATATTTTCCCAGGTCTATATCAATAGTACACCTGTGCCAAATTTCATGAAAATCTGAGATGCTGAGGAAAATTTTATTTAAAAATTGTGTTGATTTGACATTGACTTGAAAATTAAACTTAATTTCCAAAAATACTGCTAAGAAAACTTTAATAAAAAATCATTAGGAAAAGCTAAATGTCTGAAATTTTTAAATGTTAAATAATGCAAATAGCAATTTTTTTTCATTATTTCTTAGTTATATTGTCTAAAAAAAGACTAATACATCAAAATGAAAAAAAAAAAGTTCAATAAGAAAGTAAATATCTCTTATTACTTAGCAAAAAGTTTCATCTTAAAACTAATGTAAAAAAATGCAGATTGAAATTTATCAAATGAAATAAAATCATTTATTTTAAGCTGAAAAACTTATCTACAAAAAGTATTTACGTAACAGCTAAATGCAGAAAAGTGAAAATCTACTTTGGATTTAAAGTAAGGAAGAGAGGGTCACCTTTCAACAGTCAGCATTTCTCTCCAATGGAAATGCTATTTGATCAGCAGATAGGTGGAAAATCAAGTTTCAGAAGATAATACCTTCTGGCAATAGAATTCATTCCATTCCTCAAACTATGAGCTTTACAATGGAATGAGATCTGTTTTGTGACATCTTAAGTAAAAACTGAAATTTCTATTCATCACTGAAATTTTTTTACTCTATATTCATTGAGATAAGTTAGATTGATTCACCAAATTAAGATTTTCTGAATCTAAAAATACTATCAGCAACTGGAAATTCCCATTCTAAAGTTATAACAATTTAAACTTATTGGCAGCACAAGAGGCACCATTCAACAAACATGGGGGAGTACATTTCAACACTGTTTAAATGTATCCCTCATATTAAGGAAGTACAGTCAAACCCCGTTATAACGAACCCTCAACGAACCGACTCAGAAGTTCGTTTTAACCAAGGTTCGCTGTATCCGTATTTGAAAAAAAATGCCCTAACATGCTGAGATACTGCTTCTATAATAAACTTTTATTAACATAATATTTTCATTAGTAATTAAGGACAAATAAAGTATTCAATAATTCGCTTGCCAATGTTAGCCATGGTCACTGCAAAGTTCACAGAATGATAAACAGTTAAACTAAAATTGCAGAGAAAACACCTGATTGTTCGTAGGTCGTCTGACCAGAAAGTCCCCCCTTCCTTGGTTGATACCAGGCCAGGTATCTACCGGGGCGAGGAAGGGAGACAGAAACTGTAAAGAGCCTTGACTATTGTTCCTTTGTCTCACTTATGGGGTTAGCGACTCTAACAAAGGTACAATAGGCGAGAAATGTGGTCTTTGGACAAGAGTATTTCATGCGAAAGGGGTAACTCTTGTAGAAGTTGGGTTGACTTGAGCACAATTAATAAACAATGTCCAATTGGGCAAGTGAAAAGTTTGAAGTTTTAGAAATTTTCAGTTCGCTATAACCGAGTCTCTAGCGTCTGCTGTTCGTTGTAAACATATAAAAATACATTATTAACATAGGGCTTCATTTGGGACCATGTAAAGGTTTCGCTGTAACCGAGGGTTCGTTATATCCCCGATTCGCTATATCGCGGTTCGACTGTATTAATTTAATTGAGACTTGGGCAAGATGGTTTGAACTCACATAAAGAAGCATAATAAGCCATAGCTAAGAAAAAGAGATTTGAAAGGCTATGCAAGCAGTACAAGATAGCATTCCTCTTAGAACAGCTGTAGACATAGACAGCATGTCTCTTATATGAAATACCCTATCCTACATTAATTTATAGATTTAAAATAAAGGAAAACAGTTGGTCTTAATGATAATATAACATTGGATACTTCATCCAACTGCTTTAACTCCAAGTATATATGTCGACAAGTTTTTATCACAAATCAAGAAAGCATGCTTTGAGATTTTATTATTAAAAGTTCAAATATGAATAGTGGTCTGACTTACAAGCCCAGTGGCAGAATACTTTTCAATAGTCTGCAACAGAGGTTGGGTCTCTTAAAAATAGTCTACAGAATAGTGTGGGACAATAAATATTTTGCTGTCTTTTTTCAAATACTTATATCAACTTACAACTATTAAAATACGATAAATATAAATTAAAAACCAAATAACTTCTATATTATTTGTATAATATAATTGTATAAATTAAGAAACAAAAGCATATGAAGATTAATCCTTTCTTTGGGAAGATAATTAACAGTAATGAAGTATCAAGTTGTTTCAGAAGTAATATTAAGCATACTATACAAATACCTATGCAGAAAATTATATTTGGGTACTTTTCTGTTTTAAACACAACACTTGGTGTCTTTCTGTTTTGGTGATTTTTTCAAAACAATACATCACTAGCTCATATAAATGAAATATTCTTCAATATGTTAGATTTTATTCAAAAATTTATGCCTCCTATTTATTGTAAAAAAAAATTAAGTATGTCAAAAAATGTCTTTCTTGTATGTTTTTAATTTAAAATGCAATAAATAATTGCTTTTTTAACGAAACAAAAACTTTGAAACTTATTTGCACATTTATCCTGATATGCATTTTAATGGTTTGTATACAAACTGATAAATTGTTCTGCGACTATGCATATATAGAATTTCATAGTATCATTGTTTATTATTTAAAACAAGGAAGAACAGAGCTGTCATCCTCTAAAATTCTTGATACAACTTTTGATTTTATGGAATTTTGCATTTGTACATACATTAGATACATTTTGAAAGTCTGTATAATAATGAATTCTATATTTCTTAACTGATACTTAGAACGTTTAAAATTGGGGCAATTTTGGCTTGGACTCTGTTCCTCATCTTTATCAATTTCAGATTCTTTTTGCGCTCCCGTTTTTAAAAAATGATTGAATTGCAGCTGTAGAGATCAATCTAAACTTCAGAGGTTTATTTTCAGCTGGCGTAAATAATGCGATTCGTAATAACGTAGCATCGCAATCGAAACAACGAATTTTATCTATGCACACAGCCATCTCAAAGTAAAAATCACGTGTTAATTCCAGAAACCAAAAGCTCAGTGCCAGAAACGTATCGGGAAGAAACGCGTAGAAAACATAGGCCATGACCAATACCAATATGAGGCACTTAGCATAATTCAAGGTCAAATTGCAGTCACTAGGGGAGCCCATTCAGCTTAGGGAAGAAAGAAGGGGGGGGGGAGAGGATTGCATATTTTAGCAATGTGCATTATATAATATTTGTTAAGTTCTTTTGAAAGTGTGTTTAATAACTTTGATATTTTTCATGATGGGATTTATTTTATAAGCACATGATAAACTTTATTACAAAATAGTCTGCAGACACTGCCCAAAATCTGCGACGTACAAAGCAGCGTCACGGTGATTCTGCCACTGAGCTTACAAGCAAGTATGACAGCTTGCATATGATTATTCAAAATGCATGGGCTCGAGCACTCCAAGTAGTTGGAATGGAAATAATATAGCTGGAACTCAATGGGTTAAGGATTTCATAAATTGTCAGAATAATAGGGTCATTTAAGTCAAAACTGAAAGTAGCACAAAATAACTGGAACAAGACAATGAAACCCTAAAACCAGATAAATTTTGTTAGGTCACTGTATTTTTCTCTACATTTGTTATATTAAAATATATATATATATATGTTTATTTGAGTGAAATGAGTCATTATATTTGTTGAAAGGTGTCCCCCATCTCTTCTCCCTTACCACAAAAGGCAAATGTAGTTAAACATAGCTTTAACAATGAAAAAAAAAATATTATGATTAAATGTTTTGATGAAGCAATGAAATCAAGTTTGACTTTTATTGCAAGGATGAAAACTATTGTTGGAAATCACATTTAAAAATTTGTTAAAATTGGGTGAAAACTGTTCAAAAATTAAATAAATATTGCAGAAAAGATAATTTTTTGGAATTTTCAGATGGTGTGATAACTATTTTTGCGAAATAAAATTTATCGAAGTTATTACAGAAATTACTAAATTTTGCTTAAATTTTCATTAATTAAAATTTCAAAAAGAAATCACTTTAAAGCCCACATCCCTACCCTACAAAATTCACAAATTTGGTAGTTACGAGTCCAACAGTTTGCCTTATAGATCCACACTCTAAAATCTTCTTCATCGACTATTTAAATTCATAGAATGACAATCGGATCAGTTATAAGATACAAAATCAGTCAAAAATTAAAAATCAGTTTATAAAGGATTTGCATTTTGTTAAATTGCTATAAGCAGCTTTAAAACACAAGACTTTTATTAAGATTCAAATGACCACATACCTTTCAAATAAGCATTTGAAATCACTCGAGACGCTAGTTTTGAAATTTAACATAACATTAAGAAACCTAGTTACAGTTACAGGTAAGCTAAGTTCGCTGTTCAGCAAAAAATAATCTCCGAAGGCTTCATTTATAACTCAAATGGAACTCAAGAAGCATCAAGTGTAGCACATAACCATCCCATTGTAAATTCACATTAAGTTTTTTTATGAATTTACTTTTGTTTCGCTTTATTTTTGTATACATGCCAGTTTTAATGTGCCAAAACCCTTTAATCCCCAGTCCGTAGGATCCTAGACATTAGCTAATATTTCTGCTTCCTGGTTAATTATATGCAATAAATGCCGCAAGGAACGATTGTTCTTGTTTCCAGAATCGCAACAAATATATTATATTTTTCTCATCAGATGGCAGATACCCTCCATTTTTGAGTGAAATTTGTAAAAGAAGAAACATTTTTATTGACGAGTTTTCTGTTTTGTTTATTTACATTAAAATACCATAACTATGTAATTCCTGTGTAATGCCAGTCAATAGAATCTTCAAAGAGGAAATCCAAAGTAATGCAAATGAATGTAAGCAAACAAAACAAAAGCATTACCTTGTTCTAATCTCTAACTAAGATTGCAGGACAATCTTCTTCCAATGTATTTTATGCTAGATTTAATGGTTAGTATATTTAATGGTTAATAAGTTTATAGTTTATTTCAATTATTTTAACTTTGTAGTAAAATAAGCTCATACTGAGGGGATTAATCCTACTTAAACTTCAAGACATTTAATTGAATTTGAAGAAAATTTATTTCAAAAGCATTTTCGTCCTTTAAACAGCAGAAATTTTGATTATCAATAGAACTACGAATAACGTAAAATTGCTTTAAACCTGTGGAAGGAGTAAATCCAATACAATGTACAGTGTAAAAAATTACTTACTGTTGCTATGGTAACTGACTAACAAGGAAATTCGCATTTTCGAGCGCCAAAACTTTTCTCAATGTTTACAAACAACTTTTCACATCTGTTTGGCAACAACACCCTAAGTACCAACAAAATGGCGCTGGCCAGGCAGAGTTTCCAATATGGCGCATGTGAGAGACAGTGACACGTCTCTCTGGCTTCATAATAAACTTGGAACAAGTAATGACTTATGGTCCGGCGGTTCTATTTGTTCCCAATTAAATCAAGATGTCTTACGAAACATTCGTGAATGTTTCATCGAATTACAGTCTCAAGTTAAGTTGAAATTGCTGTTATCATTTCTGCACATACCTAGGAGAAACGTCGAGGAGGTAAAAACATATGTTGGAATTATTTGGATATTGTATTTATGTAGATTATCACTATTAAGCCGATGAAATATCGAATTTGGTCTTCTTCTGAATAAATTATTTATATTGCACGATCTGAATTCGTAATTCGCGAATATAATTGCTTGATTAGCTTGGAAGTGATCTGTTTGAGTAGTTGGAGCTGAGTTTTTGTGGATTGACTGGCAAAGTGCCATGCACCGTGTGCCCTACATTTTTCCTTCGAGGTTGTGGTTGCTTAGAATACTAATTCTTCTTAGCGTAGAGTGAATAAAAGTTTTGCGTAAGTGTTGAGAAGTGTCAGAGATGGCTGAAGAACCTTCAAAGTTATCCGTAGTACGATCGATAGATAGAATACAAATTACGTCCATTTGGTTTGATAGAAACTATTGATCA
Organism: Araneus ventricosus; assembly: GCA_013235015.1. Taxonomy (NCBI): domain Eukaryota; kingdom Metazoa; phylum Arthropoda; class Arachnida; order Araneae; family Araneidae; genus Araneus; species Araneus ventricosus. The sequence goes on from BGPR01005828.1 coordinate 20,917, forward strand.
TCATTAGTCAGTTGCAGTTAAAATAATAATAAAAAGACGACTAATATTGAATGTTTGATAGTTTTCAACAGCTCTTGTTGCATTAAAGTAGATAGCGTTACGAAGTGACTATTATTTAAAATTATTTCTTTTGCATTAGAAACGTTTCCTACTTGTTGCGTATGTATTCAAAGTTATAAAAAAGAAGCGATATTTTTAAGTTTGGTGACACTGAGTCATTTACAGATCTCGGTATCATTAAATAAAGATGCATTGAAAATGTTGTGTATGCATTTTATTTCTGTTTACTGTCCAAATAAATAAAAGAATTAATTCAGGAAATCTCTTCTACTATTTGCAAATGAATATTCTGTGATCTTCCATAGAAGATTTTGAATACAAAGAATCTATCACGTCCATATTTGCATTGATTTTCCATAAATATATTTAATTTTATTTATTTTTAATAATTCATATTTGTGCTATTTTCTATTATTTCAATGTAATGTGTGATGGTTAGTTTCCTGATGTTGGATTTTGCCTTGAATGATATAGAATATTCTGTTAAATTTGAGTTGGCAGATAATATTTTAACTCTTAAATAATAATTCAGCCCTTGACTTGATAAATGTCACTTATATCTCTCTGTGAGATAAATATTAATTATGATTAACTGCAAACATACATGGCTTTAATACTGTTATGGGGTTGAAATCTAGAAGTTGGTACATACACTCCCAGTGGCAGAATACTTGTCAATAGTCTGCAACGGAGGTTGGGTCTGTTAAAAATAGTCTGCAGAATAGTGCGCGACTATAAATATTTTGCTTTCTTGTTTTGAAATACGTATATCAACCTACAACTATTAAAATACGACAAACTTAAATTAAAAACCATATAACATCTTTATTATTTGTGTAATATAATTGTATAAATTAATAAACAAAAGCATATGAAGATTAATCTTTTTCTTTGGGCAGATAATTAACAATAATGAAGTATCAAGTTGTTTCAGAAGTAATATTAAGCATACTATACAAATACCTATGCAGAAAATTATATTCGGGCACTTTTCCGTTTTAAACACAGCACTTGGTGTCTTTCTGTTTCGGTGAATTTTTCAGAACAATACATCACTTGCTCATATAAATGAAATATTCTTCAATATGTTAGATGTTATTTAAAAATTTTTGCCACCTGTTTATTGTAAAAAAAAAAATTAAGTATGCCAAAAAATGTCTTTCTTGTATGTTTTTAATTTAAAATGCAATAAATAATTGCTTTTTTTACGAAACAAAAACTTTGAAACTTCTTAGCACATTTATCCTGATATGCATTTTAATGATTTGTATGCAAACTGATAAATTGTTCTGCAGTTATACATATATACGATATCATAGTATCATTGTTTATTATTTAAAACAAGGAGAACAGAGCTATCTTCCTCTAAAATTTTTAAAACAACTTTTGATTTTATGGAATTTTGCATTTGCACGTATGTAGATACATTTTGAAAGTGTGTATAATAATGAATTCCATATTTCTTAACTAATGCTTAGAATGCTTAAAATTGGGGCAAACTTGGCTTGAACTCTGTTCCTCGTCTTTATCAATTTCAGAATTTGTTCTTTTTTCGCTCCTGTTTGTAAAAAATGATTGATTTGCAGCCGTAGAGATCGATCGAAACTTCGGAGGTTTATTTTCAGGCTGGCATAAATAATGCTGCTTTAAGTTTTTTCATAATCATGTAGCATCGCAATCAAAATGACGAATTTTATCTATATAGGCAACCATCTAAAAGTAAAAACCACGTGTTATTTCCAGAAACCAAAAACTCCGTGCCAGAAACGTATCAGAATGAAACGCGTAGAAAACATTGGCCATGACCAATACCGATATGAGGCAGTTAGCGTACTTCAAGGTCAAATCGCAGTCACTAGGTCAGCTAGGAAAGCCCATTTAGCATAGGGAAAAGGGGGGGGGGCAACGAAGATTGCGCGAGGGCAAGAGGATTGCATATTTTAGCAATGTGAGTTTTATAATAATTGCTAAGTTCTTTAGAAAGTGTGATTAATAACTTTGATATTTTTCCTGATGGGATTTATTTTATGAGCACATGATAAACTTTATTACAAAGTAGTCTGCAGACACTGTCCAAAATCTGTGACGTACGACGCAGCATCGCAGTGTTTCTGCCACTGGGCATACACTCTTAAATTGTCACCAAAGCTTTGGTGCCAATGTAGCACAGTGCTCAAGATCTTCCTTTAGTGGTTTGGCACTGTTTTAAGAGTGTGTACCAGCTTTTAGATTTCAACCATATTATGTTCTCAGTGTAACTAGTGACTGTGTAAAAATTTTCTCCTAATCCTTTCATATAGGAATGTAACGAATATTTGGTATTTAGCCTTTCTGCTGAATACTAAACTAATATTCGGCCAAACAAGTTTCGTAATAATATATATTTTTTAAAATGTGCTTTTAAACATATTTAACATAGGATATTTCAGAATTAAATTTTAGTACATTTACTATAAAAAAAGTCTCCTAACAGTTACATGATTTTAAGTTGCACAGTGAGTACATAAGTGTAGTTAATGTTTCATATTATTTAGCATTGTAAAGCCTAAAATTATAATGTAAGAATATTTTTGAGCATCTTCAGAAAAAGTCTGTTTCATATGGTTTCGTTTATAACAGTTTTAAAAAGAAACACTCACTGTATAGGGGAGACTTGGGATGTTTCACCATAGGAGAGGTTTGACCCACCCCTTTAATTTAAAAAAAAAAAACTGATTTCAAAGATAAATACCAGATAGCAGCTCAATAATCAACTCCATACCATAGTAAAGTTTTAAGACATTTTCATAGAAAACAAAGGAGCTATCTCCTGTTCCACATTTCTTGTTTAGAAAAGTACATTTTTGGTTTTTCACTTGTAGGAACCTGTGCTAATTGTATGTTAAATGTACAAAAATATTTTATTTTATAAGTCTATCTTAAATCATGCTTTGAAAGACTATCTACTTAATTAGAAATAGTATTAGTTATTAATATGTGCTTTTTTGTATTTTTAATAAAATGGCTGCAAGGGGATGTTTGACCCATAGCAAAAGTATGGGAGGTTTGGCCTGGGTCAAACCTCCCCATATTATAAATATGAAGGGCTAACATTTTTAATTTAAAGTTAAATCTCGCATATTACATAATTTCTAACTTAATTTTAAAATTAATTTAATTGCTAATTTCTATGTTTGCAAGATTTCTATCAGTTGGAAAATTCTGCTCTTTAAATGCTCAAAGCATATATAATTTTCATCAAGGCAGTATTGGGCAAATAGGTATTAAAATGTTTAACAATGAAAAAAAAAATGCTACATACTGAATTTCTAAATATCTCTTCATCCCTGAGCCTCATTAATACTTCAGTAGGTTGAATGGAAAAATAATGAAGATAATAAACGATGTCTTTTGTTTATTCTTGTGCCGTTTTTCTATAAGTCAGAATAAAATAAAAGAAAGGTATTGCCAAAGTTAAAGCTGTTATTCTGTCCATCATTTAAAAAGATAAAAATGTTAAAACCTTAGTTGAGGATTAAATTGATAAAAAAAAAAAAAAAACTTTAGGAAGAGGTATATGGATAAGTATAAAAGCTTTGAAGTTGGAAAGATATAATTTAAAGCTAATCATGTCTCCTGTCAAGTATTCTCTGATATAGGGGAAGGATTAAGGATGAAGAGTGTATCTTTGGCATATGCTCCAGAATTGAGTTCCTAGCTTGTGCCGGGTTCAAAAATTATTGGATCAAGAGTATCACAAAACAACAGCCTTCATTTCAAGCTGCTTAAAAAACAAATAAAATTGCCATCAGGAGATGGACTAGGAAAATTGCGGATCCAATCCCGTCAAGATTAAAAAAAAAAATGGCACCCTCCTAGAAAGGCCTCCATATTCTTTCCCCTCTGATATAGGGGAAACTGAGGAATAATTTACAGCTTGCTTCCGAGTTATATTACATTATGGATCAACTTCAAAGACAGTCAACAAACAAATATGGTAGCTATGTCTGGTTGAAAAGAATTTATACTCAGGCATAAAGAATTATCTTTGTGAAGCCCTGAAGTCTGGGTAGAGCAGTGTGCTTTAATTAAAACAAATGTGGTAAAACCGAAAGAGTCGCTTTGAAAACTAAATTCGACTTTGGTGATTATAAAAAATTTTGCAGAATGTATTTATATGCTGTTGATGAAATAACTAATTCTGAATTGTATGTTATAAAGAGGAATTGTTAATTAAGTAGTTAATATGTCATTATTCATTTTTAAACATTGTTTTATTTTGTTTTTAATAAGTGTGTCAAACCTCCCTGAAGTGGGGATGTTTGACCCAGTTTTTACTATTTTGGAAAATGTTATTTTAAATATTTTATAAATTATAATAGTGTGGAAATATGCCCCATAATATGAGTTATAAAATAGTGGGGGAAAAAATAGATTTCAATCTTGTTTTTAAAGAAAATAGACAATTTTTCCAAAAGGGCCATTCTCCACTGTAAACCCTCTGAAACACATTTTTTTTTTTTTTTTTACTTGTACAGTCAAACATCGTAAATCCGGACGCCCAAAATCCAGACCTTTTTCATTCCATAACCCCCCCCCAAGGAAAAAAAAAATATTCTAACATTTATCTAACAAATCTTTGCCCAGAGTCAGTAGAGACCGGTCGTAACCATCTGGGGAGGGAAAGTATTTAACCACGTGTACAACGATGTGCGACAAAGGTATTGCAGGGGGGGAAGGCTATTGTAACGAATCGCAGAGTTACTATACCTTCCCCTTTCAAAACGAACTAGTCCAGAATGTAAGAAATGTTATTAACAAATAAGATGCACATGCAACTTTCTCTTCCCTTCTGGCTCACAAAGAGGATTTGCCCAGAACGAATGGAATATTGTAGAAATTCGCGGTTGTCTTTAATTCCGAACTAGCCTTCGGGTCATTCCATGTCAAGTGATCCAGAGCTGGTTGCTTGACCATTTTATAATCAAATGATTTTTTGTATGTTGATTCCTACATTATTAGAGAGTCCAAAAATACTAATTTTAATTTTTTATCTTTTTCTGAATTCCGATGGCAGCCATTTTTGTTTTACAAAACGTGCTGATTTTTGCATTTGTAGGGGTTTGCATTAACTTTTATTACTCGGAACTGGTGAACCCGAGGTCGATGAAACAAAAACCAGTTTATTCAGGAAGATACAGCTTTTATTATCTCCAGTACACATTTAAGGAAAATTGTATTCCAAATAGCAAAAATCAGCTTAAAAGTTTGACTTTAAAAATGACAAATTTTCAAATTTTGAGGGCATATAATTCCCAAATGGAATCTATTCTCCATATTACTTTTGTGGGTATGTGTATCTACCTTAATGTACTATATTTACAAAAAATTTCAACCCTGAGATTTGCTTCTTTTAAGAGTTAAGGGCTTTCAAAATCCGAAAATTTCAAAAAAATCCAAATTTTGACACCTTATATCTTTGTTGGGGCAAAGTTTAAAAATCTGAAATTTTTACAGATAAACCCTCTATACTGTATTATACTGCTGTAAAAATTTCATGTTTGATATTTCTCTACAAGTCAAGTTAGAGGACTTTAAAAATCCCATAAAAAAAGTATTTTCTGCTGAAAATGACGGAGCATAAATTTGACTAAGTACAATTTTTATCATTAATAAATTATAATATGATATAACTAATGTTACCTATTACATATAAACTTACTTTTTCTGCATGAAGTAGCTTATGCACACTTTAAATGTATAATGAAGTTGAAAAATTTGAATATGTTTCATGGTCACTTTAGGTTTCACAGTATAATTGGGGCTCCTCTATTCACTTATTTTATAACACAGTTTTTATTTTGGTTACCATTGTTAAAACTTCAAATAAAAGTATTGATATATTATTTACAACTAACACATCACAAAAGTATGGATATACTATATACTTGAATCAGGTTTATCGTTCTACCTTGATTTGTATTCATTAAAAAATTTTGATATTTCTTCACTTAGTTTTGGGGAAATGTTATGTGTCCTTCCAGTAGTTGTTGTACTTCTAAGGCACTTAGTTTCCTTAAAGCATTGTTCATGGGCTCTTAAAAGCTGTTCTTGGTCCGGCGGGGATGATAATATGTTACAAGCACAGCTTTATTTATATAGCTAATGTCATTCACCTCTGCCAGCCACCATGATATTGACTTGATATACACATGCAATAGAATCTCTTGTGTGAAGTGTTATTTGTACAGCTTTTGTAGTGGAATGAATTTCATATTCAGTAGCTTGTGAAGTAATGAAGCACTTCAGGTTAATCTCTGACACAGGAACAAAACAATGAAAACTCCTTGTATCAGCAATTGCCACAGAGTTTTCAAATCGTTCAAGTAGTTTATTGTTATGAATGATTTTTTTCATTTTTATGTAAGTGAAGGTGATTCTTTTCAAATATTCTTGACAAAATTCAAACATTTCTGCTGGTGACAATATTTGGTTAGTGTACGGTCGCTGGAGACTTGCTTTGGTTTGTTGAAGTCTATCTATCACAAATTTGTGAACAGGTCTAAACATCTACACATTTTGTTGAATAAGTATATTAGGCCTACTGAATTTTAAGAGATTATCTTATAAATAGAAACATGACATAATATAATATTATAACTTAACAGAATAAATACAAAGTAAAATTAATGCACCAAATGGGTGCATTAATTGAAAATATAAATGCCATAAGAATTAATTTGACAGTTTGCATTAATTTGAATTGTAATTTTAATTGCAGATATTACTTGAGGTCACATTATAATTTATTGATAAAAATAATACTTAGTCAAATTAATGCTCCTTCATGTTCGACAAAAAATGTGTTTTTTATGGGATTTTCAAAGTCCACTAACTTGACTTGTAGATAAATATCAAACATGAAATTTTTACAGCAGTATAATACATTATAGAGTGTTTATCTGTAAAAATTTCAGATTTTTAAACTTTGTCCCAACAAAGATATAAGGTGTCAAAATTTGGATTTTTTTGAAATTTTCGGCTTTTGAAAACCCGTAACTCTTAAAAGAAGCAAATCTCAGGGTTGAAATTTTTTGTAAATATAGTACATTAAGGTACCTACACATTCCCACAAAAGTAATATGGAGAATAGATTCCTTTTGGGAATTATATGCCTTCAAAAATTGAAAATTTGCCATTTTTAAAGTCAAACTTTTAAGCTTATTTTTGCTATTTAGGTTACAATTTTCCTTAAATGTGTACTGGAGATAATAAAGGCTGTATCTTCCTGAATAAACTGGTTTTTGTTTCATCGACCTCGGGTTCACCAGTTCCGAGTAATAAAAGTTAACGCAAACCCTTACAAATGCAAAAATCAGCACATTTTGTAAAACAAAAATGGCTGCCATCGGAATTCAGAAAAAGATAAAAAATTAAAATTAGTCTTTTTGGACTCTCTAATTATATAGGAATCAACATACAAAAAATCATTTGATTATAAAATGGTCAAGCAACCAATTATTTTTTTTTCTGGATCACTTGACATGGAATGACCCCTTCGCGAATGTAGTACTTCTCTTATGCGAGTTGATAGTGGTCGGCAACCATATTCTATGAGGACGAAGAAAATGTGGATACCGATTTCAGATCTCTAAAGAAAAAAAAAATAACTACTTGATTAAGCCAAGTCAAGAGGACAAGAAATTGCTGAATATGACGCCTTTTAAGTACTGCATTGCGACAATAAAGCTCCGACAGTGTATCAGCTCACCAATGGCGAAATATGCAGTATAGTGTTGATGAACTCCAAAACTTCAGTATCCGATAGCGAAGAAGAAACACAGGCGGAAGATAAAATGGCAATTGTCAGCTTAGTGGAACTGTTGAACACCACAATAAAAGGACTTGAGCAAAGAGACTTTATTTCGGAATCGGACATAACGGCGATACATAAAATAAAAGAGAAGTTACTGAATCAAAAACCAAAATTAATGAAGCAACTCACTTTAAATAAAATATTTTGTAAAAATGTTAAAATTAATAAGAAATAATATTAATTATGTTTATAAATCAAAGAAAACAAGTAATAAATAAGTTTTTAAAAATTTAAATTGAATTATGTGTTTTATGATGTTAAATTCACTTCTTAATATTGAAATGATCCAAGATCCAGAATTGCCGAAGTCCCGACAATTCCGGATTTGCAATGTTTGACTGTATATGTTTTTTATTTATGCAGTATTAAAGTATATAGGTACCTTAGGAAATGAGATAAAATATTTGTTTTAACTAAATTTTTCAATATGGAATCAATTCTTGAAAGTCAGCATTATAATTTTTAAGTTTTCTCATTACAATCAACATATTTACATGTTTTCCCTTAATTGAAAAAATATTGTTGGATTTCAATTTCTTTTTGAAAAAAAATATATCTACATAATGTTCTTATTAAGTAATGAGAGAAAAAATAAAATATCACAATAAAAATTTTCAAAAAAGGATGATTTATTTGAACAAAAATTGGATGTTCCATGCATAACACAAAAACATTATCATTTTTATTTTTCACATTTATTTTTATGGCAAAATAGAAACTGTTACAAATTTACTTTGCTTTTCTTAGAAGGGAGACTTGCTCCTTTTTTCAGTTTTTAATTTTTATTTTGGAAAAGCAAAATTTTTAAAAAATGTTTCCAGTCATTATTAAAGGCTTATTTGTCTTTTTTATTGTAGAATTTTTTTTCTTTTTGAAAAACCATTTTTAAAATAAAGAAATTGTTTTCCAACAATTAGAAAAAGGATCAAGTCTTCCCAATTGCAGGGAGACTTGATCCTTGAAACAGATGAATTGAAGTGATTCAAATTAAGTAGTCAAAATCAAATTTATTGTTGACTAGCATGTAAAAAAGGGAGAAAAACACATTTAGAAAATTCTACATTATTGAAAGCCACTGTTTCCGATATGAATGATTGTTATCGTTGAAATTAATGATCATATAACATTTTCAAAGCTTGAAAAATCAAAAATAAATGTTAAAATTCTTGTAGTTCGAAGAGTTCCACCAAGCATGGCTGGTTTAGGTAGTTTTTTGACAATGTGGTCATTGTTCACAACACTAATGTCAACATTTTCTGGATAAATAAATTGGTTGGAATAAAGTCTTTTTCTTAGAAAATTTATTTCGCATTCAGATGATGTAATCTTCCTTTCAATTTTTCCTACGGAATGACTAATTTTCTCTTTCCGTGAAACCGTCACCATGTTCTTGCTAACCATCATGTGCAGCCGCATATTAACTTTCTATCTTTGTCAACCATCTAAAATCAAAGTAACCATATTCTAATAATATTGAAATTATCTAAATGTGACTTGAAAATCACAATGACCAATAAGGGGGTAATAAAATTGTTAACATTAATTTAACTCAACTTTGGGGACACTTGATCCCAGGATCAAGTCTCTCCATACAATGGGGATCATGTGTCCCTAATATGCATACGTTGGAAAAGAATTGTTAAATGAAAAGTAAAGAAACTGTATTGGATTGAAATAACATTTAAGCAGTAAGGAATGTTAGTATATTATATCAATAAACTTAAGCAATTTAATTATATTTAGCAAAAAATAAGAAACATATACTACCTACTCCAAAAGAAGTTTGACTATAAGAAATCAGAGATTCCTTTCTTACAACAAAAATAAAAATGGGTGAATGAAATTCTGTTGTCAGATCTGTTGATAAGGAATCACTTTATTAGTGTTGCCAGTTTCAGAGACTTAATTGCATTTTTTCTCTGGTTTTAGACCTAGGAATCAAGTCAGGATCAAGCAAGGAACAATACAGTACTTGTATCTTTCCGGCATTATTTTATCTGACGCTATAGTCGGAAAATATAGAAGAAAAGAGAATCTCTATAGAGAGTGAACGGGAAGGAAGCGTGCGTCTCCCCTGTCAGGCAACTTTGATGTCAAACCCGTTTCGTGTCAAAATGGATCGTTTTTCACGCGAATTCTGAGAGGCGAACTTTTATTGCAAATTTTCATAAAACAAAACTGTCTAGAATTTTTTTTTAATGTTATTGTTCGTTTCAAAGCATTTTAAATCGATTTAAAAAAATTTTAAAAAATGCTGAAGTTCCCCATTATGTAATGGCCTCATTGAAAACCAAAAAATACATATATAAGTAAGTAAAATAGATAACTTTTTCCCTTCAAAATTTTACCTAAATACCTTACCTGTTACTCATAGTAGTTTTTATTTCATTAGAAATATAATTACCATCATAATTTTTGAATTCCTACTGCTGAGATGGAGTAAAATTCAGACGTGTCCCGTGCATAACATTAGGCATAACACAAATTAAATTTAAAATTTTATTGAATAATGTATTTGGCGAAAATGTATCATAATTGGATAGAGATACTGTTTAGCTGTTAGGAAAAAAATATAATGGCAATATACAAGTTCTAAATTCACAGAGTTTACGACATATAGAAGTGAAGGTGGAAATCAATTTTTTTCTGAGTTCCGTGCATAACAAGCATATTAAATCATTTTTTAAGTATTCAAACTGTTAATTGTTTTGTTTTCTACCTGAGATTTGAGAACCAGTCCTGCTTTTGAGTCCAATTGCAAAACAAAATGAATAAGGTAAATGCTCCAGTAGTGGGCCACTTAAGGGTATTTCCTCAATTTTTGAGAAGTTTCGGTAATCTATTTTTTTTTTTTATGGTTGTTCAAACTTTTACCTAAAATAATAATCACCTGAAATATCAAAATAATTGTAATATAATTTTTAAAAAGTTGAAAACTTAGATCACTCCTATGCACCAGAAGTGGGCATAGCAAAAGTGGGCCACCCAGATTTGTCAATCGTGCCAAAGAAAAAAGAATAAAATCATTATATATAGTAATAATAACAATACATTAACATTATACACTATAAAAAATGATATAAAAATGGCTTGATATATGTGAAATCTTTTATTTATAGATCCTAGTCACATGAGATTTACACTTTTTCTCTAACAGCCAATTTTTTTTTAAAGGTATATGCTAATTGTTGATCTTTCATTTTAAGTTCTGTTTAAGTGTGTAATCGTAGAGTAAATAAATAAAGAAAAAGAAACAGACTTATCAATCTGGAGTAACACCCCATGAGCGCTTTTTTTTTGTCGGTGAAGGATGGGGTCCTCATTTTTTGGTTCTCACTTTTGCTTTTGACCCCATAAAATCTAAATCCCCCATACACATTTTTTTTGTTAAAAAATCCCCCAAACAAAACAAATCAAACCCCATAAATATATTGCTTTTTTCCCCCTTCTACGCCCCTCCATGCAGAGCGGATGTTGCATTCCAGCAATAAATTGTCCGCGTAAAAGGAACGGCGTGGGCGAATGTAAAATTTTTAGAAAAACTCATTTTCTAGTTTTTCCGGTTGGTTGAACTTTCTGGATACTTGAATGCCGGATAATCGAGAATTTACTGTATATTAAGGAAAAATTAAATAAAATAGTATGTTTTTTAAAAATATTATACCTATTAGTTTGTATCTATGGATATTAGGTATATATAAATTAAGTGATGATATAAAATTAATTAAAAAAATATGCTAGTATTGTCCCAAAAGAACATTTCCATAGATGTTGTGAAGTAGATATGAAAAATTTAAATTATTTTATCATTAATATATCAATTTAGCCTAATTGAGTTTTTACTAGGGATTTAACGAATATTCGGCAACTATTCGGTATTTGGTACTTTTGCCGAATGGTAAGCAGTTATTTGGCCGAATATTTTCAGGTTATTAATTTTTTATGCTCTTTTAAATATACATTTAACAAAGAATATTGCAGATTACATTTCAGTAAGTACATCTATTATCAAAAAGTCTATCATTTACCCAATTTTAAGTTTCATAGTGCATAGGTGTATTTAGTGACGTTATGTATAATTTATCATTGCAAAGCCTGAAATTATGATGCAAGAACAATGATTTTTCATCATTTTCAAGAGCAAATATGTTCCATAATCCTCAAATTTTTGGTCTGGTTGAATTCTAAACAGATATTCGGCACAATGAATTCAGGACAGACTGTTTTTTAAAAATGTTGGTTTAAATATATTCAACAAAGAATATTGCAGAATTACATTCCAATGCATTTATTTAAAAAAAAATCTTTAACATTTATGCAATTTTAAGTTGCATAGTACATAAATATATTTAATGTTACATATCATTTATAGAAGTCTTTTCCCATATGGTTTCATATATATATATATATTACTAGCTTTAGAGAAATAAACAATCGCTATACAATGCATGCAAGTGCTGATAGATATTTTCCTGCTAAATTTGCAAACCTTGGAAATTTTTCCCCACTAATTAAGTGGACACTCCATCTTGCTTATTAGAAGTTCGTTATCAAAAAAGGAATGCACCTGTAGTAATTTTAATTTATCTATTCGATTTTCTTCTGCGATTGTCATTTTCATGTTCTGCAATGATGATTCTTTGTTTCTTTGAAGCAATCCCAAAATAAAGATGGTTTCTTATTATTGGAATTAAAATATTTTAAATTTTACAAATATATATAAAGGTATTAACATTTTTTTTATTATTATTTACAGTCAAAAGTTAAATGTTTTTAAAATTTTGATATTCGGCCACTGAAATTTTGCTGAATATTCAGTATTCGGCCAAATCACTATTCATTACATCCCTAGTTATTACAAAGGATATGTTTAACACAAGTTTTCATCATTACATAAAAAGGATATATTTAACTTTATTTTTCATGTTTATTTGTCTCTGTCTTTATCTTGACTGTGCCTGAAAAAGTAATTTTGATTGTACTTGACTCCTAATAATAACACCGTTTTGTTACTCACTTTTGCCTTTATTTTATGCTCCATCAGAGGTTGAATAAAAAATCCCTATTATTATTTAAAAGGTCAAATTTCGTTAATATGAAGAATTTTCTTTTTCCAGTGGAAAGTTGAGCTTGAAGAGATCCTTGAAGTCGCTTTAGTGGACAGTGACCAATGGGTTTCTATGTTAGCCGAGCTTCTCAAGTCTTACCCCAGTACTGGACTTTTAAATTTCCAGATTGAAGAAAATGCATCTGTTTTTACAGATGTTGTAAATGACCTAAAGAAATTAGGTAAATATAATGCTTCCCTTTCATTTATCTTATAAATCTTTACTTAAGAAGAAAAAAGTGGAACCGCAGGAATCCAAATTAATTGGGGTTGATCTGTGTTTGGATTCCAGAAAATTCGGATTATCCAGAAAATTCGGTAAAAGATTAAAAGTAAAGTTTATGGTACCCAGTCATTTCTTTCCACTTTAGCTTGTCAATTCCTTGCCGCCAGGCAGAAGACAGATTGGCGACGTCAGAACATTTGTTTTGGTTGCGCATGAATGTTCCAATTCTTGTCTTGTTTGTGCAGGAATCGTTATATTTTTGTTTTGCGCTTCAACACTTCAATTACTTCTTATTGGTCAGGTAAGTGCTATTTACGATTTCCTTTGTCAATTTCTTCGAATTTGAATAAAACTTCGTTTGGAATTCTACGTTTTGAATTTTGACAGTTTGGACCGTGGATTTGTTTCGAATGACGTGGTTGAAAAATATGGCTTCAAATTCTTCTTCGCTGTGCAATTCTTGTCGAATACGAAATATTATTTATGGATTTTTCATTTTTGGAATTTAAAAAAAACCTAGATTCCTTGCATTCAATGAAAAAGCGAAGCCGCTGATGGTTTTTTTTTTTTTTTTAAGTTTAAAAATTTGCTCGGAACCCACTTAAGATGCTGCAGAATTTCTCCTTTTCAGATGCCGCAGTCATTGTGTGAAAACAAAAAGCTCATTGTGCACCCAAGACAAATGTTCTTGCATTGCTAAGCCATCTTGCTCTTAGCGACAAAAAGTTGGTGATCCTAAGTGTGTGTGTGGGGGGGGGGGGATGGCCAGGGTACCATAAATTTTAATTAACTAATAATTTTGATATGCCAAATGCCATAGAGCAGGGGTTACCAATTTTTTTCCTTCGCTTACTTCTTGATTATTCTTTTTGTTTTCGCGTACCCCCTACTATCATATCCATCTCTTCCTCAATCAATATTAAGTTAGCTTAAAAGTGAAATGACTCGAATTAATAACTTTTGCAGAAATTATTGTTGTTTTTACATTTTTACAATAGTATTAGTTCAATGCCAAAGCAAATGAAACCTGTATTGTAAGTATTTCATTTTAATTTATACAGATAGCTAAAAAATATGCTTTGTAATAATTAACTATTTAAATGGTATAGTTATTAGTAGCAAGTTCATTTGGAGAAACAAAATTCTCTGACTTTTTTAATCCCTTATGTTTTTGTTTCCGCCATTAACAACTTTGATTTCATGTATCCCCAGCGGTACACATACCACAGGTTGGGAATCTCTGCCGTTCTCTCCTTCTCCTTGACTATGGGTGTCAACTCTTCCTTCCCAGCATAGTCTGCAAAGAAGTTTTTATCAATAATGCTAGTTAGCTTAAAAGTGAAATGTCTCAAATTAATAACATTTGCAGAAATTAAGATGCTTCATATATTTTCCAGCATGTAAATCATGAATTTATTAAGCTGTCTGGGGCTATTTATGACTTAAAAATTACTAAAGAAATGAGGACGACTGCCACCTCAGCTAGAGCAAAATACATGCAGTATTTAGAAAGTGAAAGATCGAAAGAAAAGACTGAAACAAAACAACTGAAATGAAAAGCTCTAGAGGAGGAAATAGATTTTTTAAAACAAAAGAAAATGTTCCAAACCAAATACACCAAACAAATGGGGAAGCAAATGATTTAGCTAATGAGGCTGAAAAGTCAAAGGACATAAATTTATTTATTCAATCGCATGAAAAACAATTACTGGAAAAAAATTAACATAAATACCTTGGATGTAAAATTGGATGAAAAAAGTTTGGAATTCAAAGATATTTAATTTGATTACCAGTTTCATGGGTTTTTTTTCATCAATTTATTAACTCATATTTTTAGAAGTTTGGTTGTGTTAAATTTGTAATGTATCTTCTATGTTTTATATTATAATTTATCATCTAATAGGTTGAATTTGCAAAAATGAGACATTTTATTTAAAAATGCGTGCAACAATTCATTAAGTTTATTCAATTTAGAGGTCCTTATTTTTTGGTTTTTTTAGTCCTTAAAAGTCCTTGATTTTCTTTTAAGGAAATGTGTACGAACCCTGAAAGGGTTAAAAGATATAAAAAATTAGGGGAGACTGGGGTACAATGGACCACCCCTATTATTTATTTTGTTTCTCTTTTTGTATGTTTCTTATTTTGATACATAGATGACAGGCTTGTAGTGATGAAAAAAATTTGAACCCATGTGCCATGTGCCCCTCGCAAAATAAATGGATATGAAAAAACAAAGGATATGTTTAAGTTTTCATCACTGCATAAAAAGGATATATTCAGCTTTATTTTTCATGTTTATTTTAACTGTACCTAGAAACCAGCCTAGCAAAGGCGATAGAGGAACTGTTTGTTATGGAGCAGGGTGTAAAAATTGTTGCGGAGGTTCAATAATTCTATTTTTTTTTTTCAGTCTGCAAACATGAGACTTTCAGTGACACAAAAAACTTTTAATGTGTCATTTGCCAGCTTTAATATTCGTTAATCTTGCATTATATATATGAACTTAAGCCATGAATAAACAAATATAATACATTCTATATTTTGTGTGATTAAAAAATGTACTATATTAATATATTTTTAAAAATTTACTGGTGGTCCATGGTATCCCATTCTGTGGACCATTGTACTTGGCATTAGGGTGCAGTGGTCCACTTTGTCACTTAATACCAAATATAAATATTAAAAAAAATATAGATAATTATAGATTTAGAGTAAGTGTAATATAAACCTTAATATGAAAATAATATATATGCATTTTTTTCAAGCAAAAATATATATATATATATCGGTACTTTGAGAGTAAGCATTCAAAATTTACAAAAGTGGTCCATTTTGTACCCATTTCTCCCCTATATTTTATGTTGTTTGTGACAATTAATGTTCCGACAAAATTACAAAGTACAAATTTTTATACAGCCCCCTAGTCCTATTAGTAATATTTTGTAAAATATTCTTCACACCCACTAGCATTTTAAACAAAAGAAGTTCCACTCTTCTAGACTAAAACTGATATGTAATTTTTAGATTATATAATTTTTTACACCATTTAAAGCATTTTTCCAATTGGAAGTATATGCCTACCTCTAATGCTTTAGAAATTAACTGTTGGACCACAGGTAGAATAGGCACCCTGTATTAAAAGATGAAATATAGAATATAATTTTTTCTTATTTTGACGCGAAAGCGTCTTTCCGCTTATTACAGTGATATTCGGTCGAACTTTCTTCTGTGACAAAATGCCGTCAGATTTGAAATGCTAATAACTACAAGACTAATAATGTGAAAAGAACGGTTGACCGCACAACGGATAGATAATTTCTTTAAGAGTTTGTTGCACAGTATTTGTTTTGCCTGTGATGCCATTGTACCAGTGTAGGTGCATGCATGTGATTGTTATGAATTGGCTTTATGTAAGTGTAGCGTGGAAACGCATTTAGCTAGGATGTTGATTCTGGTGTAATTTTAAAGAGCTTGAGGAGTATTACTAGGACCAAAGTGAGACAATAAAAATTTTTATCAGAATATAAATAAAAATCAGTATTAAAATCAGCAATAAAAATATTTATCAATATAAGTAAAAATCAGTATTAAATTGAAAATTCCAAACTCTGCAGGTATTTTGATTATAACATACAGAGTTTTCTTTCGAATTGTACGAAGCTTACAGGATACTTGACAATACGTAAATGAAACATGTATTAAAGTTTGAATATTACTGGAAATATGAGCATTTGTCAGGGTTCGTACTCCTCCTGAAATTCCTGAAAAACTCCTGAATTTTGCTTTTTTTCTCTAAGGGCCCTGAAAACTCCTGAAAATTGTGTTTTTTATCCTGATATTTCTTTCTGTCTCCTGAAAAACTACAATCGAAGAGCAATAAATAAAATTATGATAAAACAGAAAAATATGACGTTTCTGTTTTTCTTTATCGATAGAGAGTCGCTTGAATTCTTACTTCTGACCTCATTTAGTGCCGAAAGAGTCACCGCAATCGGGAAAGATGGAATAATTGATATTTAGTATACTTTTTTGCCAATTTTATAAAAACTGTCCACACTAGCCCCTTCTCCCCTATAATTGTTTTTTTTTTCATGTTATCTCCTGAATTTTCTGTACTGTACTCCTGAAAAAATCCTTAGAAACTCCTGAATTTTACTATCATTTATACAGTATGAACCCTGATTTGTAGTAAATAATGTTTTACTGCGCATACGTGAAATGTAGTTCTATATACTGTCAACAGATGGCGCCATCAAAATCTACTCTAAATAAAAGGAAAGGTGCAGTACTGGTCGTCGTCGTGGATTTTTCATGAAAACGTCGGGAAAAAATCATAAAACAAGTTTTTAGTATTAATATGTAATTTAATTATCGATCTCTTTAATACAATATTTACACAGAGTTAGTATATAATGGTTACAGAATAGATAAATCACAAGTTTATCGCATGTTGTAGTGGTCTGTGGTAGCTTGTGATTTATCTATTCTGTAACCATTATGCTACTCTGTGTGAATATTGTATTAAAGAGATTGATAATTAAATTACATATTAATACGAAATACTTGTTTTATGATTTTATCACGACGTTTTTGTGAAAAATCTAAGACGTGGACCTGAACTGTGCCTTTCTTATGTTTTATTTTCATATAAAAATTTGCTTTGGGGGACCCATCTGCTAAAGTATTATTGTTCCTTATTGCGTTGATGGAAAACGTTTATTTTTTCAGTGAGAAAACATAGTGACCAGGCTATGCTTCCAATGGAATGCCTGTACCTGAACCGCACAGCCCTAACCTCTGTCGTGGGGCAGTTGCCGCAGCCAGCGAAGCACTTCACCCTCAAGCAGAAGCCCAAATCAGCCACCCTTCGAGCTGAACTGCTGCAGAAGTGTAAGTTTGCTGTCTTTTTTTGTGCAACACAAGAATCGTGTTCAATCATGTTTTAAATTTTTGTTAAACTTTTTATGTTACAAGATTGAGTTGTATAACCTCAGGGTAATGCATGTTAGTGTTTTATGAACAAAATTGAAATAGAACAATTTTTTGTGTTTCTATTTCTTTAAATGTTATTTTAAATTTAAAAAAGGAAAGGAAAAACATTTACCCAGTGTCTTCAGTAGAGCCCATATCAATCTCTTACATAAAAATCCAGTGAAATTTGTGGCGGTCACGTGGTTTGGCTACGAGCCAAAGAGATTTAGACCAGGCAGAGCTGAAATCACTATTTAATTTCCAGGCTTTGTACGCGTCCTTAAAAGTCCTTACAAATCCTTATTTTTATGCCCCATTTTTAAAAAGTCCTTACTTTTTGCCACCTCAGCTAGAGCAAAATACATGCAGTCTTTAGAAAGTGAAAGATCCAAAGAAAAGACTGAAACAAAACAACTGAAACGAAAAGCTGTAGGAGGAAATAGATTTTTTAAAACAAAAGAAAATGTTCCAAACCAAATACACCAAACAAATGGGGAAGCAAATGATTTAGCTAATGAGGCTGAAAAGTCAAAGGACATAAATTTATTTATTCAATCGCATGAACTAAGAAAAACAATTACTGAAAAAAAAATTAACATAAATACCTTGGATGTAAAATTGGATGAAAAAAGTTTGGAATTCAAAGATATTTAATTCGATTAACCAGTTTCATGGGGTTTTTTTTTTTCATCAATTTATTAACTCATATTTTTAAGAGTTTTTGTTGTGTTAAATTTGTATTGTATCTTCTATGTTTTATAGTATACTTTATCATCTAAAAAGCTGAATTTGCAAAAATGAAACATTTTATTTAAAAATGCGTGCAACAATTCATTAAGTTTATTCAATTTAGAGGTCCTTATTTTTTGTTTTTTTTAGTCCTTGATTTTCTTTTAAGGAAATGTGTATGAACCCTGATTTCTTTTTTTACTTTCATAATACCCTCTCTGAAAGTAAAGTTATTTTTTATTTATGCTGATTCACCCACGTGGTAAAAAAAAAAAATTCTTTTGTCTTGCTTCTCGGATCGATTGGAGTTTTTTTATTATTATTATTATTATTATGAGCCGAAAACCATCAATTTCAACAAAGGATAAGTATTTTTCACGTTCTCTACGAATTATTTTTAATCCAGTTTCCCTAATTAGTTTTAATTTGAGTGTTGTTTTAAATTAGTTCTGCTTTCCT
>BGPR01005828.1:40333-88075 GCA_013235015.1 Araneus ventricosus
TAATTAGTTTTAATTTGAGTGTTGTTTTAAATTAGTTCTGCTTTCCTAGCCAAAACGAAAGTAATTGTTAAATGTAAATTTAAAGTTTTCTACTAATTGTTTTTAATCCAGTTTTCCTAAATTAGTTTTGATTTGAGTGTTGGCAAAAGAGTTCTGTATTTCAAGTTATATATTTAGAATATTTTCGTTTTTGTTAAAATGGTTCTTTCTTAAGATTTGAATTAGTGGTACATGTTTTTATTTAGTATATAATGAAGTTTTTTAGTTCGTAGAATTCTGGACTCTTATTTTTTACTTTTATTGTTCATATATATTTACATCTAAAATTAACTACAAATTATGATTTTTTCATTTCTTAAGCACTTCTTCAATGTGCCTGAGATTTTCTACTGCAACTTTTGTTAGTAAATCTGTGACAATCAGATCTGAGATATTGTTGACCAGCTAAAAACCAGTCTTAGACGGGCACAAATCTTCTAGTGTAATAATGTTATCTATATATTAATACTGAGGTTCCTAACCTTTTTTCCCTTGTGTACCCCTTAATTACTCTTGCATACCCCCTGCTATCATATCCACGCCCAACCATCCTTTATAACACCAAACTAAACGAAGGCCGGATTGTAATAACTTTGCATAAACTTGTAAGGACAACTAAAATTTGCACTTCATAATAATCAACTATTCAAGTGTTATAGTTATTAAATAGCAAGTATTCACTTGGGGAAATAAAATTTTGTAACTTATTTAATCCCTCGTGTTTTCTTTTTTCCGCATTAACAACTTTCATCTCGTGTACCCCTAACTACAGTAGAGTCTCCCTATAACGAAGTTTCCCTACAGCGAATTTCTCCCTATAAACGAAATTTTTAATCGGAATGTTAAATAACATTCAAAATTTTCTCCATATAACAAAGTGGTTGTGTCCCTATAACGAATTTTTTCAGACCTTTATCTTTTCGATTTTTTGTAATTTTTGAAGAAAGTTGCTAATTTCTGTGCAAACAAATCGCTCGCACGTGCCTGTTTCTGGAACCACTCGCATTGTTCATTCCAGCAATAACATACAATAGAATGCTATGTGAAGGGTAATGCAGTTCTGGGGACCTGGGTTTCTACAGAGGGAGCAACATTTCTACGGGTGAAGATTCCAAGAATCGGGGTGGAAACAGCAAATGGATGTGACAATACACTTTTTATGTTTATCCGTACTAGTACATATTATTCTCTAAATTGGTGAATTGTCTTCACTTTTAAGCATTTTATTTATACAATAAAAATTAGTATAATTTTAACAAATTTATAATAAATATTGCTTCATTGTTAATTGAAAGTCATAGTTAAATATTTTTGAACTTATCACACCTATTGAAAAGTTTGGAACATTTACTTAAATAACTGCAAAAATCTCTAATCTCCATCTAACGAAATTTTCTCTATAGCGAATTTTTCAACTGGAACCAAGCGATTTCGTTATAGGGAGATTCCACTGTAGTCCTTCACATACCTCAGGGGTACGCATACCACAGTTTGGGAACCGCTGTATAACACATTCATCGCTAGTGATCGGCTATCTTGAATTTGACTTGCATAACAAATTTATGAAGTTAAACATGCTAACAGGTGTCCGCAGAATATGTTCACCTTTTTTTATTTATAAATTGTCTTGAGCCAGCACAGTTCTTTTTTATCTTTCTTGAAGCTTGCATCTAATTCGCCCATAGTCATGAATGTGTTAAAAATAATAATGACCGTCTGGTTTCGCCAGATGGTCATTAGCCTAGCTCCAACCACTGAACCGATTTTGACAATTTTTAATTCATATGGAAGCTTATGATGCATAAATATGTCGTCAATGGTTGCCTGCCCCTCCACTCTCCATTTCCAAAAGAAATTTTAAAAATACTTCTCCACTGTACATGCTCTATGGGGGGGAACCTCAGAGTCCCCCCAGCCTCGACCACTGGACCAATTTTAACAATTTTTTTTCTTCATATGAAAGCTTATAACATCTTGATATGTCATCAAGGGTCGCCTGCCACTTTGCATTTTTGAGATATATTGCAAAATAAAACTTTGGCAGAGTCTCACAGCTTCTACAACTGCCAATTCACCAAGTTGCAAGCACAGCAACAGACAATTAACCCTTTATGCAAGTCATCATGGGCGAACAGCTAGTAAATATACTGCTCTGAGCAGGTTGAATCGGAAAGTGAATTTTCAAGCTTGACCCAAGTCTATTTTAGCCTCTAATGGAGGTCTTTCGGCAAACACTTCCCGTTAGTTTCAAAAATATTTAATTTCGGTTCTTTTACTTGAAATGTTAAAATGCTTCAAATTAAAATATGAAAACACCACTTAAATATTACACTTTGAATTGAATCCACTTCCATGATTGATGTTTCTTTCTCCAGAATTCTCTTTTAAAACTGTTTATAAATGTGATTCAATTTATCGCTGTGTGGAATTTATGGTTGTGAAGGGTTCCTGGTCAAAGCCTTTAATATCTTCTATATCAGCGGTTCCCAACCTATGGGCCGTAGCCCACTTGTGGTCCGTGGATAACTTATTGATGGGCCGCGGGTCAGTCAGGGGTAAAGAAAGTGAAAGTACCATCAAATGAAGAAGACTCAATAATTGAACTACCATGCAACAACTCTAAAATCGTTTTTTAGAACAATATCATTGGTCCTGCTCTGGATAAATGTTCAACAACAACTTCTAGTGTAATTGCCAAATTTGCACTGAGACATTTGATAGGGTTCTTGACCACATATATGCGTGAAGGTGCTTTCACAACTTGAGTGTTTTTGAGATTTAAGTACAGAAATAAACTGAATGTAGAAAGTGACTTGAGGCTGAAACTGTCAAATTTTAATCCAAATATTGAATCTCTCGTGGGTGACTAACAATGTCTGAAACCCCATTGAGTATTTTTCTTATTTTGTATTTTGAATCTTGGCCGCTTGTTCTTGAGTTTTCTTACATTGTGACAGCTAAGCAATAACAATAAAGTCTCTTTTTATTTTCATTTATAAACAATGCATTTTTAACACATTTACAGGAAGCTCAACTAATTACTGGCATACATGCATAATATGATACATGTATTATAAGTAATTGTATTTTTTTATTTGCATATTTAGTTAATGGGCCGCATAACCAAAAAGGTTGGGAACCACTGTCCAATATTTTTTTTTTAACTTGTTTTGACATTTCAGGGGTTGATTCAGGTATTTTTTTAGGAGCCCATTTTTGTGAAAAAAATTTTTATCATGTAAAACCTTCAATTTTAGCAGTCATATTTCTATATTTTACGTTTAATTTCAAAAATGTTTCATTCAACCAAATATATGCAGTAATTTGATGTAACACTGAAAAAAAATACTCGTATATATATTTTGTGCAATGCCTCTTTCAAAATTTTTTTAAAAAGAAGACAGATTTTTAAAAAATAATAGTGGTTTATTGTTAAAAATATGCTGAAACATTGAAATTTTCTGTTAACAAAACACTTAATATGCAGAGATGCATCTTCACTTTTAAAATCGATTTGATATAGAAAAGTAAGGATACCTAATACTGGCCAAATTTTTGAGAATCGTTGTCTGGCTGTGGAAAAATTTTAAAAAGAGATCATTTTTATAAATTGAAATTTTGTAAAAGGGCCGTTTTTACAAATTTGAATTTTGTGAAGTGGAATTTTGTGAAGGAAAGAGTTTGAGAACAAATAGATTTTAATAAGCAAAAATGCCCCATTCCTTTGAATATTTTCTTTAAAGTTGCTTAACTACAACTTGTGTATCATAAACTTTTGCTTAAAAAGTGAATTATGTGGTAAACATATTGTGTTAAGAACCAAATTAAAGTTGCATTATGTACTTTTTTTGTATTGCCAATCTTATATGAATTTTTTTTCTTTTTATTTTATAGCTGTGGATGCTGCCAACAATTCAAAGAAAAATTCCACTACTCCATCTGTCCCTATTCGATGTCGTGGCCTTATCAAACCAATAAATGATGCAAGTAAGGGGGAAAAAAATCCCAAACATAGTCCTTTCTATTTCATATATTATTTGTTTTCTGTTTCTTTGAGAAATATTTCGGAGGCTGTTGCCAATGTGCGTCATAAAAATGACATATAAATGTTATATGGAAAGTTAAGTGGAGTTCCCAAGTACTTGAAGTTCTTAAAAGTTCACTTGGCCTGATCAGTATAGTGTGAAGAGTCCCAGTTTTACCCCACTTTCCCTATGTCTTTCTTTTTGTAAATAGTAAATTATTCTTTCTCTTGCTTCAGTCCACGACTGGTGAATTACTTCAACAGTCACACACATGGACAAAACTTGAGAACCAACTTAATAAAAAATATATCCACCTGTATTCATGTTGACTTGTTATAATAATTGCAGCCAGTTTATTTTTTGATTTCTTTTCATCTTTTTTACTAAAATTTTGCTGAGTTACTGTCTAATTTAAAGAAATTAATTCTTCCATTTCAGCTCCTTTGCGAGGCATTCCTAGCCGAATTAATGCATCTGGCTTCAAGTCCCGTTCGAGTCCCCTCGGGCGACTCAACTCCACGACTCCACCTACTAGTCGAGTTCAACCCAGGACACCTGCTGGGCGAAAGGATGGAGGCATAAAGGTACATTCCACTCGCTCTTCAAAATCATTTATTTTTAATGCAGGAGGTACTTTCTTTACTCACATTCTGTTGTGAAAAATTGACGTGTTTGTTCAAATTATGTTTTAAAACTTATTTTTGTTTGAAGCTCCTCGAAATAGACGAGCAGCCCATGGGCTACGGTCGAGATGCCAAAAGGAGGAAGAAACTTCCAGGTGATTGGTTTAATCTTCTCCTTGTGTGTCTTCGTATTTAAATATTCCTTTAAATATTTAAAATATGTGGAAATATATCGTAGCAGGGGGACATGTTTAAAAAAACAAACATAATTTATTGAAGCTGTATCAAATAACTAGCAACTCTTTCACATAAAACTAGCTAAATAAAAAAAATAGCATCCATTAACTTTTATAAACAAAGGCGATTTAAGTCGCACACATGCATAATAAGTTGCATGCATGTTGAAATTGTTTTGAAGTCTGACAGGTGGCATCATTTGATTGAGGACTGTACCTGTTGCATCATAAGTAACAGGTGGTGTGAATTCATTGGCCACTGCATGCATGACATCATTTAATGTTAACCAATAAGAATATGTTTCACTCTCCCTCTTACATTTAATTGTAAATAGAATAAAGGGTTTGTTTACATTTAATTTTTACGGCCTGGGAGAACAGCTGATTAAATTAAACATTATGATTAATTAAATCTATTTTACCTTTCTTAGAAATTCTTTATACATTTGAAGTTTTGCATTTATCTAACTTAATAATAATTAACTTAGCACTTCCAACAAAATATTTCTGTTCAAGTGAGTGAGTTTCACAGACCTAGTGTGATAGATTTTTTGGTTCTGTGGATCGGTGATATAAAGTAGTTCGGCACATCTGTAATTTGTGCATTAATCATCGGATGCCCCAATAGTTTCTAGAAAATGCCTCTAATAATCGAAAAAAAAGTTTGAAGAAATGTGTATTTTTCACTCTATGCTAGAATTACGGACTCCATTATGTGGAAACTACAGGCATGAGTGTGCTCTATTATAGTGGCATACATGCCAACTGCGACGGATTCTCTGTAGTTACTACAGATTTTATCAAATTTCCGCAAACTACAGAAAAGATTATAGTTTCTATGGAAACGATTTTTTTCCCCTTTGTATGCAGTCGTTTTAGCTGTATTCGTTGATGACATTCTTATATTATCGTTGGTTTTCAAAGAAACATGATCAGTAATATATCTAATAAAAACAGAGTAACCCAATTAGTTTACTCAATTTATATTTAGATGCATTCATGACAATGACAAGATAATTGACGACGACTAATAATAGTTAAAATAGACATCTTTATTCGATGATAAAAAATATAAGCATATATAAATACAACCGATTTAATCTTAATCCTGGATTAAACATACTTACGAATTAAATTAGCCGGGATCAGCAGAAGAGTGATGATAATAGCAGTTCGTCATTTCTAATAATACTACTACACATTACTGTAACCAAACGTTATCACAATTCTAACCGTATTTATATTGGTAAAAGATGTGACGGTTTATAGAAGCTATTTAGCATAAACCCAAACTGGTTCGCTTTACTGATTGATTAATGTTAGATCTCGTCTAACAATAACCATGATTCGAAAAAGTTGATCAAAAAGAACATTTTGGCAATCAGTATTTGTAGCAAAGCTAACAGACATGACAATCCAGGGGGGTTTTTTCTACATTTCATGTTTTTGAATAATGTCATATAATTATTTCTAATTCTTCTAATAAAAAATATACATTTCTTGTATTGTTTATGCAGATAGCATATTTAAAAAAAAATAATGTATGATTACTTAAAACACATGAAATAAAGTCATAAATTTGACACAAGTCTGTTTCCGTGTGTGTGCGCACACGTCTGCTATCCTCAGTTCTTGTAGACCTTCTGCTACGGACAGCCACCTTTCCAACGACGCCCTATTCCAGTGGTCAGCTCATTAGTTAAAAGAGCCAAAGATCAACAGTGCAATGATTAAGATTTCTTTTGAGAGCCAAATTCTTTTAAAGAACTATGTTTTTGGGAGTCAGTTTAAATCGGCTACTAACATTAAATGAAACCAGATATTACCGTAATTGTGCATTGTCGAAATCAATTTGTGGTAGAGCTGCACTCAAGCCACAAGCAATTTGTTAGCCGCGGTTTGCTGACCACTGCCCAATTGGATGCATATTGGATTTGTGGAATCAAATATTGTTGTGGTTTTAACTGTTCTCATGTTAAAATTTTGTAGAAGTGTGGGGTACCAACTTATTTCTACCAGTTGATTGTAGTTTGTACTCGTTCTTTCTCCATTTGCATGCTAGTAACTTTAAATTAGGATACAGTGTTTCCCAATGTAGGGCCCACGTTCCACAAGGGGGCAGTTTGATTGTTAAGGGAGAGAAATGCAACATCAAGAGGAACTCGCAGATAGGCTCAATGATAAGTC
The DNA here is from genome assembly GCA_013235015.1 of Araneus ventricosus. Taxonomy (NCBI): domain Eukaryota; kingdom Metazoa; phylum Arthropoda; class Arachnida; order Araneae; family Araneidae; genus Araneus; species Araneus ventricosus. The sequence goes on from BGPR01005828.1 coordinate 47,444, forward strand.
AATTAAAACTTTATTTAATTCTAGCCGCCTTCGGCGACCAGCTGGTTCACCCGTTTAAATTAGTTTTTATTTTTGTATTTTATATTAATTATAGCATTACCCGTCGCAGTTTGAGCCACGATAACTCAAGAAAGATGAACAAAAAAACTGAATATTTTATTGTATTTGACAGATGGTAAAATATATAAAGACGTAAATTTTAAAATGCCAGCGATACAATTCTGTATTTTGCATTGCAGCTAACGAAACTTACAAACTGAGTTTCAAATAACTTTCATTCAATTCATCTATCACTCATCAGTAGAATGATTGAATATGGTCATGAAAGCCGAATACACTGGATCGGTGTCATTGAAAAGCTAATTCTTTTATCTTTAAGATGATGTAGAAATGGTTTTTGTTTTTGCAATAATAGGATCCGAAGTTGTTCCTGAAAAACGTTAAAATTTAAGGTAATTTTTAAATAATTTAAATTAAAATTTAGAAAAATCCGTTCTTAGTGAGCACCTACTCCCCAAGAAGTAACTGCCTGCCAAATTTCAAGTTTCTAATCCAAGCGGTTTGGAAGATTTCATGATGTATATTTACCTGTTATATATAAAGATAAATGGAGTGATGTATGACTTTGTAAAGGAAACAGAAATCGAATATCCAAATATGCAAGAAAAATATTGTTACAGTTTCCATCTTCATATTTAACTGAATGTGGATATAGTGCCATGTATGATTTGCTGCTGAAAAAAAAGAAAAAAATCGGCCGTATATCGCATAACAGGGAGACTCGAGACTGAAACTAACTAAATTGGAACCTAACATAAAATCTTTTGCAGCAAGCATCAAATGTAAGGATTTCACTAAATTTAAAAAATTACTAATAATATTAAAAACTTTCATTAGGTCTATTTCTTACTTGAATTTCAGTCTTCCATTACATGTTTTGAAAATTTACTTGCTGTGTTTCTCAACAATTTCCTAGTGATTTCTTTCTGAACCTATCATTTAAGTTTCTTCAGTGAACAATTCAATTTTTGAGTATGTTACATAGGGGGCATAAGAATTTTAGAAATGCTTAGGTGGGGCATGGCACAAAAAATTTTGGAAACACTGGTATAATGGCTCAAATCAGAAGTAAGACTGTCATTCTCACTGAATTGGAATCCTTAAACATATCTCGCTCTGTTGCCAAGGACATAATTAATTAGGCATTATTTTACTGAAAGAATGATGCCGCAATTTTTTATACATCAAAAGTAAATATCATGGTATGATCTTAGCATCCATATCACTTTGCATGTCATAACGTCATAGGTTCTCATTTATCAAAATAATACATACCCATATAGCTCGCCATTTCGATTTGGGCCTATTGGAACGAATTTTGTACAACTTCTATTCATTAGTTAATCTTCTGATGTATAACAATTTCTTCAATTGAATGATTCCTCAGAAATACGTATTTCTCTGCAGCCTTGACCCCATCCCAAAAAATGAATTTTTAATTAGGAACTTACATAATGTGTTTAGAACTTGATTTAAATTTAATCATGAGTTGGAATGTCCTTTGATGTAAAAGTTTAGAATCCCAACTCTGGTTTGAACCTCAAAGTAAAGTTAATATATCTCGGCCTTTTGTTTTGCAAGCTAGAATTAATTTTAATAATTTAAATGAAAATCAAAATCATCATATTCGTTGAAACGTACTAGAGTCCTTACATTTATTTCATTCCCATTTTTTTTATATATATAAATAGATCTAGTTGCCTATATTTTAAAAAATATTATTATATTAAAACCCATTCAGCCAGTATGCTAGGTACTGAATATAATATGTTTGATACTTAAAAGCACTGGCTATATAAACATAACTTTAATAACAGGCTACAAACATTTTCTTTAGATATTGAATGTTTTTATGCAAGTTACTATAAACAGTGTCAATTTCTTGCATACAAGAATAGGAAGCCAAATTTTGATATTACTCTGAATATTTTTTCGTATTGGATAACTTCAAAGGCAGAATTAAATCTAGAAAGTATTTGTCCTTGCAGTGAATAATGAAAAATTTATAATCATAATCTTTGGTGGAATTAGAAAACCAATGTAATACCAATACCATAAAAGCAATCGGATTTTTAAGTTTCTTTGTATCCTTTCTATTTAAATTACTGAAAAACCTTAACTTGAATTATACGTATTTTGAAAAATGAAAGAACCTAAAATTTTCTGGATATCCAGTACTTTTCTGGTTAAATCCTGGAAACTAGTAAATGCAAGTCTCCCATGCTTCTTGAAAAGTCCTTGAATTTTATTTGCCTTACTCACGGCCCTGGCTAAAGTACTTGATTTTTCATTGGGTCCTTGAAAAATAAGCAAAATGTCCATCCAATATTTTTTGGGACAGAAGAGAAAACCACTTTGTGACTTGGTTTTGTCGTGAGAATTCCACCACCAGAAAAAGGGCGTTTGTATGGGAATGCTGTCAATCATCAATCTTTTCTGTCTTTGTGTACTCAAAGACAGCTTAATTTGACAATAGAGTAAAAGCTGCAGAGGGTATTTCTCCGTCTAGTAAAATAGACTACAATTATCCTAATGCATTTTGAAAGTAACTGATGTATTTGAACAGAATTTTGTTTTAAATACCAATAACTGATTTTCTGTGCAAAGAAATCTGTTTTCGAAATGTATATTATTTAATTTCATAGAGCCAGGGAAGTCTGTGTTCATGTGAACACAATAACTCAAAAACTTAAATAGCTAGAAGGATAAAAATCTTGTGCACAGTTTTATCATTAGAATTGTTGCTTGGTATCAAATTTTTTATTTCAAAAATAAAAATTTTAACGATTAATTTGATTTAAATGTATCATTTGCATTTTTATGTCTAAAATATGTAATTTAATGTCCTTGAATTTTCTGAAGAAAAAAAAGGTCCTTGAATTTTTTTCCCTCTATAAGAGTGGAAACTCTGAAATGAATTTATTTTGTATTTAAGTCCATATTCCAAATAATTTAAAATATTTGTAATTTATTTTTTCTAATCATTTTTCTGTAAATCCTTGCAGAGGTTGAAATGCCAGAAGCTCGGAAGGAGAAAGATGGAGCCACTCCTCCTGTCACTTCTTCCCCGAGTACGCCGGACTATGCTGCTGGGCTTCTCACTACTTCACAGGTGACGCATTTATTAGTAACAATCACAGTTCAGATCGTTCACTTGAAATATATCATTTTGTTGAAATACTTTATTCTTGCTGAACACTTTCAGCATTTGATCCGCATTTTTCTGTTTTTCATGTTCAGTTGAAAAGAAGATAATTTATGCTTAGGTGTATAATTTGACACGCTCACACCGGCACTGAAATTAGCATTTCTTGCCATCTGGCGGCAGCACTGAGAGGGCTTTGCTTTATCCGGCGTCGCTGAACCCTGGCGCAATTGGAAAACTTACGGCAACTGTAACCATTTATGGGGGGGGGGGTTTCCGTTCCCATTACTTCTGATTTACTGACATTTTGTTCAATTTGGATTCAGAAGATTCTGGTAATTCCATCTGCTGGTTTCGGTCAGATGGCAATTATCAAAAGTATGAACAGACTATAATTGAATTAAACAAACTATACATTTGGTGGTTAACACCTTCCAATGGGATATCCAAGTGTGAACCACCAGAGACACACGCCGCACAATGCTACATTATCTGATCAAAATTATCCGAACAATTTTGGATTTTCACATTTTTTAGAATTTCTCCTAAAAGGCTAAACTGACTGCCCTTGAACTTCAAACATGTAAAGAATGGACTCTAACTCACATTTTACAGTGAAGATTCGGTTCTGGGGGCAATTAGGGAAATGATGAAGATGAAAATTATTTTGGCCCATCCTGCTTCAAAGAAAGCTTATAACGACATGAAACTTTCAGCAATGGTTATGTTATATCTTCATAACATTTACATGAAGGAATATTTTCGGGAAGATATAAAGGGTTTTTTTTTTTTTTTAAATCCCGTCTGGTTGTTGCTTATAACATGCAGAGTTTTCTGTTATATTATACAAAACTAACAGAAAAAATGACAATATGTTAGAGAAGCCTTGTGTACAAATTTGGAGAAAAATTTTTTGAATATTTGTGAAGATGGGAGTAGTTTTAGAAAATAATATTTTACTGTGCATGCACGAGAGACAGCTTAATTTTTCTTTCCTAACTTCAAAGCCAGATATATAGGGCAACTTATGTAAAAAAAATCCAATCAAATATTATTAAGATTTAGAAAGATATCAGCATTGCAGTGAGCAGAATTTTTGCTTCCCTCAAAGAGAAACAAAACGATGAGGGGGTTTCACAAATTGACGTTTTTTAAACTTAAATTTTTGAATAATTTTATAGAATTTAATAAAGATTTAACATGCTTAATACCCAGGCATACTTATAAATAAAATTCATAATGTAACTTACTGTTCGATTACTATTTGAAAATTTAAGTTTAAAAAATATCAATTTGTGGAAAACCCCTCATTGTTTTGTTCCTCTTAGAGGAAAGCAAAAATTCTGTTCACTTCAATGCTGATATCTTTCTAAATCTTAATGATATTTGACTAGATTTTTTACATAAGTTGCCCTACATATCTGGCTTTGAAGTTATGAAAGAAAAATTAATCTATGCCCCTTGCTAATGTGCAGTAAAATATTATTTACTACAACTACTCATATTTTCTCGAATATATTGTCATTTTTTCTGTAAGCTTTGTATAATGTAACAGAAAACTCTGCACTTTATAAGCGAAAAACAGGCGGGAAAATTTGGGATTTTTAAGAAAACCTTTATATCTTCCCGAATCTCTGTACTGCATTTACAAAAATTCATGCACATCAGACATAGCCATTGCTGAAAGTTTTATCTCATTATAAGCTTTCTTTGAAGCGGGGTGGGCAAAATAATCTTCATCAATTTGTAGACTGTCTCCTAATTGCCCTCAGGACCGAATATTCGCTGTAAACTGTGAATTAGAATCTATTCTTTACATGATCAAAGTTCAAAAGCAGCCAGTTTAGCCTTTCAGGAGAAATTCTAAAAGATGTGAAAATCTGAAAGTGTTGGGGTACTTTTGATCATATAGTGTACATTCGAGTGTGAGCCACTAGTGACACATGCCATCGTGAACGTGTTAAACTATCATGGATAAAATATTTTTAAGAGTTCAGAGATTTGAATAAATGTGATAAAGATCCAATTATTCATTTTACAAGCTATTTTTGAAGCTATTAGATCAAAGTACCTAACCACTCGGAGGGTTAAACATGCCATTTGTATGGTAACAATGCAAGATTTTTCACTGGAAACTTTTAACTGGAGATTCGTTATTGTCGTTGTGCAGTATTCTGAGAGATGGTCACTGTGAACATTTTCATTTGAAACGTTATACTGTTTAAGTAAGTTGGTTGTTCCTATATTTAAGCTGGTGTTTCGATCCCAACGGGTTCTTGAATTGAATGGACTTTAATCAAGATGGCACAAACAGAAATTTATTTACAGTTGATAAAGAACAATCCAGTCTTCAAAAGACTACAACAGTTGAATTCAGCTCAGAGCACGGTATGCTTCTAAATGGCTTTGTCACTCGACTAAATTCAGCAGCCTCGTCACCGACGATCACAATTGCAGCAAGGCTTTATATACTCTCGGGAGATTGCCGAACTTTTTAGAAAAAGGTAGAAATTTCGTAACGCCAAGTCGCCAAAAACCTCACCTAGTCTCCAAATATGACAGCAAATCCTCGCCAAGTCATTAAATTTACAGAATTCGTAACACTAGAATAAACCTAATACAATAATAATATTGATACTGTTACTAAGTTTTATTTTTCATGCTGTACTGAAAATCATTTGTCTTCAAAGAAACCTCCACATTTAAGAGTTTGTTTTTAATCACAGATCAATATTTGTAATTGAGATGTTATGAGCAGTGTTTCCCGTCCTTTTTTGTGGCATGTTCCATGTAAGCCTTTTTAAAATTCTTATGGCCCCTATCTTCAATATATGTAAACATACATGTAATTTTTAATATTAAGAAATTGAATCATTCACTGTAAAAACTTAAGTGATAGGTTTTAGAAAGAAATCACTAGGAAATTTTCGAGAAGCATGATAAATCAATTTTCAAAGCTTATAAAATGGAGAGCTGAAATTCAAGTGTGAAATAATTTTAATGGAAGTTTTTTTACTGTGGAACATCAGGAACCCAAACTAATCGGAGGGGGGGGGGGGGGTTTGGGTTCCGGAAAATTCGGTAAAATGCTCTTGATATTCCAAATGCAGTGGTAACAGTCGACTGCTGCTTTTAAACTCTGGTAGAGTCCATTTTCAAATTGCCCCCCCCCCCCCTTGGGACGTGGGCCTTACATTGGGAAACACTGTGTTATGAGCATATCTGCATAACGTTGTTCAATTTATAACCATCAAAATGTTGGATAAATATTTTAATAAATTTACTCTTTCTATAGCTAGATGAGATTCTTTTTTTTTTTTTTTTATCAAAAACTGCTATACTTAATTTAATACAAGTTTGAGAACTAATTATCGAATTAAAAAGCTGAATTGAAATTTCAATGTGAGACCTAGAATTGTATTAACAAAAAATGTATATGTAATGATTCAGATATATGTCATGTGGAGGCGGGGTTCTAATTGATTTCACATTTTCCTATTTTTAAAAACGCTTCTTGACTTTTAATTTATAACTTATTATTTCTACTTAAATTCTAATATAAGAATAACTGTCACTGTAACTTAAAGAAGTCTGGATTTAACCAGCTCTAAAGCATTCAGGGATTGCCCGTTTCCACATTATTTATAGTTTGGACGCTTTGCAACCAGCACTTTTTTCTTTATTTTAAAACATCACTGGTGAATTTCGCTTCACGTTTCTCTCTACTCTTATAATGGCTTGTTATCTCTAAAAATAACCTAAAATTATCTGAAAAATATCAATAAAAAAATCGTGAAATAAACTGTTCTTCTGTTACCAATGACTCTCATTTTCTCTTATGTTAAATTGTCTCAACACCTCACCCAACAGAAGAATGTTACATTTATACGCATAAATTTATTTCAAACCGCAAGAGGATTTTTTTTTAGCCCATTAATGCCCAAATTAATTTAAAGTATGGATTTTAGCAAATTTCTATTAAATTACATGAAAAAAACAATGAAATTTATATAACTGTGAATTAAATTTTTCAAATGTTTTGAAAAACATAACAAATGGGTTTAGTTTATTGTCCAAACATAGAATTTACCAAAAAAAAAAGCCTTTCTTGGGGAGGAGGGAGCCCCCCCCCCGGAACACCCCCATATGAGGACCCCTTTGGGGACAGTCATCTTGATATGTTCAAAAAATAAAGTTGAATCTTACACAAAATCATAAAATAATACTCCAATGATATTGGAGGAAATTTTTCAAGTGAATTTGCTAAAATTGTAAACTATAAGAATTCAAAAAAAATTTCCCATATTTGAGTCAAGATATTGAGGCATTTTAAAAGCAAAATAACCCCTGGTTCAAGCATATTTCATTGGGCTGCCATCTATATTCTCAAAAGTGAACGATTCGCTACCTTTTGCATCAATTTTTCCGGTTTCGAAGTGGAAGGGTTTTTTTAAGAAAATTTTAAATTTGGTGTCCTCATTTGTGACCACAGCGCCGGAAAGGGTTATGGACATTTGTAAAAAGATTTTTTAAATATCAAAGATTAATTTTGAGTTCTCTGCATTACCCTGAAAATAAATCAAAGACAAAAAGAATTTCAAAATGGTGACATTCCGACTTCAAAATCTAGATAATGATTTGACTACTTATGTAAAGCAAAAAACAGAAACAATTTGATGTGTCTGGCTTAGCCTAGAAAGTGGTGTGTGACTGTCTTGTAAACAGGATGGTGGGGTTAACAAGTTACAAGCAGTGGTTGTGAGACATTTAATAGATTTGAAATACAAATTGATGTATCTTTTTGCAAGTAAACAGCTTTAACCTATTAGTACCCACTTACTTATTTATAGGACAGTTACATTTCACTTCTGTGGCTGAAGTGAATGATTTTGCTTTCTCTATGAAGTCAATGTGTTTATTTGCAGTTAACTTAATCTTGTTGTTTTAACCCTTTAACTGCAGGTACTTTTAGTGCAGCGGATTGCTCTAAATGCAAAAAAGAAATGCATATGTCATGTATTTATTGCGATACAGTGACAAATCAAAAATATGTGCATGACCATGTATGCATTTTGTAATTAACGATAAAAATTTAAAATTTGATTTAAGTTATTTTTATAAATCATTTTTATAATTTAGTGATAAGATAAGCGATAAGGAAAAAAATTATTTTATTTACAGTAAAAGCTTAACTAACTGGCATGCTTGGGAAACGCCAATTTCCGGATACCTGAAAAGTCTGGATAGTTGAGTGTGACTGGAAAGGGGGGGGGGTAAACTTTTTTAAAAAGATTTTTTCGGCCAAATAATTTGTTTTTGTCATTTTGAAATGTGCATTAAATATAATTTTTAAGAATACTTCTGTATCTTCCATAACATTGTATCTACAAAACATATTATGAAGATTTTAATTTAACATTGATGATAAAAAAAAAGTATGATCTGTAGCCGAATTTTTATCATAAGTATATAGATTGTAAAAATATAAACATATAAAAATAGCCGACGGAACTGAAAAATATTGTACTCAGCAAGCATAGTAAAACTCTTTTAAGTGATCATAAACAAATCCCAGATTGAATATCGGAACTAATTATCTTTTAAAAGATCGCAAGGGTTATTGTGCAATACGTGCACCTCCAATTCTCCCGCACGTGATATTACGTAATCGGAATCAACATCTGCCGGTATTCGGAGAGTAAATAAATGAAGGAAAAGAAAGAGACTTGTCAAATCAGGAGTAACCCCATGAGCTTTTTTTTTTCACCAATTCTGAACCCTTAACTTTTTTTTTTTTTTGATTGTCGATTTCGTTTTCAGGTCTTGTTTTTCGGAGAAAGGCGGGCGTGCGGATGTAAAATTTTTAGAAAAACTCATTTTTTAATTTTTCTGTTTACTTGAGCTTTCTAGATACTTGAATGCCAGATAATCGAGAATTTACTGTATACATGAAAAATATTTTTATAATTTTGTGGTACATAAGCCACAGCCGCAACAAGTGGTTTATAAACCACACCTGCATTTAAAGGGTTAAACTTACTTTAATATAAATTTATTGGTATCTGTGCTTTAGATTAATTTGGGTGTTAATATGTTAAGAAAGCTGATACTGCCGTGATTATTAATTTCTCTTTTTGTTTGTAGCTCTCTGTTCCAAGCATTGCGGTGATAGCACCTGGTGGTGGTGCAACGCCCAACTATGCTTCACCTGCTCCTGCCACCCCCCTCCCTACCACAGCCAATGCCACTCCAACTTTACCTGGTAAAAAAGCAGTCATTAAAATACTAGTCAGAATACCACCCAACGGTAATACTATTTTGACTCAGATTAGACTAACATTTAAAGAGGCACTGCTGCCTTCACTGACCCTCATGGGACTGACCCTTCGAATATCTAACACTCTGATTCAGTCATGAGATTTCTTTTTCTGTCGATTTGAAAGAAATTCTTGAATTGCAGAATCTACATTAGACACACTGAAGTATGAAAGTACCTGTATTTTATTCATTAATTTAACATTATATCTAGGGTTGCCATGCTTCCCGTATATACGGGACTGTCGCCATATTTCACTACTCGGTCCCACGTTACTATTTGTCCCGTTTTCTCCCCAAACTCAGTCAGTGGAGATAATTTTAAAAAATTTTGATTTCTCATTATTATTTTAAAATGACTTTCGTCCAATGTTATAATTATTTGAAAGAGGAAAATTATATAATTAAGAAAGCAAAATCAACTTTAAAATATGACTGGGCTAAAAAGGATTAGCCTTGCATCTTTTATTATTATTCTACGTGTTCATTTTATTAGATTGCTTACAATTTATTAATTTTTCATTAGAGTAAGATAGACCATTACCTACCCACTTTTTTCATGATTTATATATTTAGCACTTAATCGTCCCGTATCGATGCATGGCAATTATGGCAACCCTAATTATATCAGTCTTAAAAATATGTAATTGTATACAGAATTTTAGTTTGGACCTCTAGTTCAGAATGAAAAGTCTGTAGCATACTGTAAATAGTATGTTGTGTCGAGTCAAAAACTCAAATTAGTTGTATCATGCAATTTCATTTTCTTTCCATTTGAAAGAAGTTCATGAATTGTGGAATCTACATAAGGCACACTGATGAATAAACTTTGGGATTTGTTTTTTTATTTGTTAATTTAAGGTTTTGTCATAGCTAAAATTATACTATTATGTGTAGAATTTTGTTTTTCACTATTAGTTCAGAATGAAGAGCTCGTGGCATAGTTTAAGGAGTATGTCAATGAGAACTCGAAAACTGTTAAATTTATATGCCATCTGATACTTAATTGAATCTTGGAAATTTTTAATGCAATTTATTGTGGATATAATAAAATTATTAATATGTAATTAATGAGATGAATTTAGTAATTTTGCCATTTTTATCATTTCATTTCTTTATCAACTTAATTCCTTTGTGATCTTCTCTCCATCTTAATACTTTTTCCAGAGTTACTCTACACATTATTAAGTTTGTTAATATATTTATTATTAGAAATTCAGCCCGTTTGATTGTAATAAATTTTGAGGCTGTTGGGATGCTAGCTGCCAATCTACTATTTATTTTCTTTACTTATTTGCTCTTTTTGAAAAATCTATCTTAAAAAGGTTAAAAGGATTTTTTCCTTTAAAGATTATTTTACTTTCTCGTATACAAAGTAAACAAAGAGAAAGTATTGTAATCGTCAAAAAATTCGAACTCGAGATTTTGACGAGTCTCCACGTTTTAGACCACCCTGAGTCCGAAAAACACAATTTTGGAATTATGTTTGTGTGTCTGTGAACACGATAACTCGAAAACTATTAGAGATACAGGGATGAAATTTGGTATGTGATCTTTACACATAATTTGTAGGTTTCCATCAAATTTTGGAGAAAATCCGTCTACTGGAAGTCTGTCTGTCTGTCCGCGGTTATGTGAACACTATAACTCAAAAACTTGAATAGGTATATAGATAAAATTTGGTACACAGTTTCATCATCATGAATGTAGGTGCGTATAATATTTTGGGCCAAATCCGTCAAATGGTTGACTGTCTGTCAGTCTGTATAATCGCATACTTGTTAAGCATTCGTTTCAAAACTGATCTCCATGCGCATGCATACTGGAAGCAATCTCTGGTACCAAGCGGGAGGATTGCGTCGCTTTGTCCTTGAGACGGAGTTTGTGATAGATTCGTTTTATCTCCTGTTTTGTTTTCTCTCCCTCGTATAATAGCGGATCTTGCTGGAGTGTGATGGAAAATAAGTATTGCTAAGTTTTAATACATAGGCATCTCTTTTAATATGATTCTTCACTTAAATATTTTACAATCACTATAATCTGCAATGAAAAAACCTTCTGCTATTCGTTGCATTCTGGGTTACAGTAGGTTCAATATTTTTTTATCCACGCAAGGGGGTGGGGAAATGACAAATTTTTTAGCAGTATACGAGAAAGTTTAGGGGAAGCCACTCCCACTGTTGTTTTTTTTTTTTTTTTTTTTTTTTTTGTAATAGTTTAAAAAGAAATATAACTATTGAAAAAGTTTTGAAATGGTACAATTAAAGTAAATGAAGAAAGATTCATTTCAAAGCACCAATAATCATTTGGGGTGTAGTTAAAAGTGTGTTTTTTTTAAGTAGTTATTATCAGATTCTGAAAATGATTCAGCTGAACACTATGTAGCACATTTTTCTATACTGGAAAAGAATGGTTCGAATTTACAGTACAAGTTCAGAGTCAGCAGGTCTTTTCATAACGGATGGAAAATTTTCAAAGATTTGTTCCAAGATGGCATAAAACGTTTTTGTGGAGCTGCAAACTGACAAATCTGTATTACTCAATTCTTCCTTTTCATTCTATTTTTGTTATTTTATTCCTTTAAATTGTGATTAGCATTTGAATTTTGTGACCTATAATGGAACATTTGTTTTTTTTATAAACTATAATGTAAAATAGCATCTTGTAATGTAAGTTTTCGTAAAATAGGCTCAATTTTTATCTATAATTTGTAAAATTGTTTAAAAAGTGATTTTTTTTTTTCCTCTGGATTTTGCTGTTTATATTTCCAGACTTTTGCAAAATTTGAATTGATATTGCTGCAGAAATGAAATATTTATTTTATAAATTTATAATAAAGACTCATTTCATTTCTAATAATGTTGAAATTGAAGTGATAGTTCAAGGATATTTAATTTGTTCTTGCCTAATCTTGCTTCAGATTATTAACTGCTAAAAGCGTTTACTAAATTATTTCTGTTAGATTGAAATGTAAAAAATCACTATATTACTAAAAATGGTGTAGATTATCTTTAATAGAATAGACTGTGAATAATATTAACGTAGGACTACGTTTCTCCCATTAGGGTCTCGGGAAGAAATTTGATTCACACGCCAAAACGCCACAAAAAAAATGTTGTATGAGAGATCCTCTATATCTCGGTTGCTACATATGTTAAAAACATAACTAATGTCTTATTTTAGAGATAAAGGGTAACAACAGAAGTTTCAAAAAAAAAAAAATGAAAATCGGAATTGTAGTTCAGCGACTACCGGGTCTCAAAGTTGGGCAAAAATACGCATGAATTGGTGACATGATCCTCTATATCTCAATAACTACATATGTTAAAAACATAACTAATGTCTTATTTTAGGTCGATGAAGATTTTCATATAGTTAACGATGTTCCAATTATTGTTATGGGTGACTTTAATATAATGTCAAAAGGAACGAGAAAATGTCCAGTTTCATGAAGAAGCATTTTGATTTGAACGTGGTGCTAATAAATTATCTTAGTAATCTGGGGAATTCATATATTGATTCAACTTTTACAAGAAACATTAGTCCCGGAATTATGCATGACGGATCCTACACAGAATTGTAACATATCCACTCACGATTGAAGAATTCAAAACAAAAGAATTGACATTGTAATATATTTTATTAAGAAATAAAACAATTTTTATCGTAACCTTAATTTCATTTTATTCCGCCAATTTTCCATACATTAGTACTTCAGAAAAACAAAAGAGAATTGAGAATAACTTCGAGAAACAAAAGAGTATCACGAGTAATTTCAAGAAACACGATTAACTTTGAGGGAAAAAATTTTATTGCGAGTAACAAAGAGAAACTGAGAAACAAAAGAGTCATGCAAGTCAAGTAGTCCTATGCCTTTAATATCAGCGGCTGTTTGAAAAAGACAGCCTCCCGTCATTTTTTTTAAAATAGGACCTTATTCATGAAATGTATCAGTTGGAAAATGAGAAATTAACTTAGTGTGCTTAAATTAATTTAACATAAAAGTTGTGATCTTGTGAAACTGTTTATTAAACAGTTTAATGGTCACTTGAGTTACTGTTCACTTGAAGATGTTGACTCAAGTTACGGACTATTATTAAATATTGAACAATGTTGCAAGCAGTTATAATTTGAAGATGTGAATGATGCAGAACATTTTCTAAAGTTTTTACTTGCTTGGTATTTAAAATTTATGAATTCACCTATGATCTGTTTTGATGGTTTAAATAAAACGTTATATCATTAAATAATTATTTGAAGTCATTCTGTTAAGCTGTGATTTGTTTTTGATTTCGGTAGTGATATGGGTATTTTAAGAATGTACCATTTAATCTATTGTTGAAGATCAGTTCAGTTATATGCATATATATTTTTAAAAAATAACTTTTATTTATTCATTTCAGTGCAATGCTATATCTTTCATTTGCAATTTTTTATGTTTAAGTGCACAACGGAAAATTGTAAGATTTTGAATATTTAACTTTAATACCTACCTTTAACCCTTTATAAGGCCATTTTTTTTTCTAGTAGTGGTATAATGAAATAACTTTGATATTGAGATTCATTTAAGAAAGGAAATTCATTTAGTTTATTGGATGAAGTTTTTGTTAATTAATTTTATTAATTAATAATTAATTACCTAGTCAACTTGCCCCATTTCGTTATGGTTTGAGATAAGAAATTGAAACTTCCAGGTTTTTGTTTCATTGAAAAATTTGGCGAGAACTTACGCCAACCTTAAAAAATGCTGAATTTGGTGGGAAGTAAATTAAATTAAAGTAAGTTTGGCCTTGGAAAGGGTTAAAAAATGTAACTTCTCAGAATTATTATGATTTCCAAAACTTGTCGTAAACTGTTTTTAAGGAAACCTATGAAATATTCATTAGGTATGAAACAGATGAAAATTCAGAAAATTTCACTTTTCTAATGCACAAGGTTTTTGCAACTAAACTTATGTTCTAAAAGGCTCGATTTTTTTAGTAAATTTGATTGTGAGAACTTTTTAGTAACATTTGACTTCTCATTTAACAGTTGCAACTACAACCACGACACCTGTTATAAAGCGAGATGGTTTATTGTCAACTCCTCCCACCGCTGAACAGCCAGCCAATCAGGTGGCGGCTCCTGCTCAAACTGTCAATGCTGCACCGACGCAACCTGAAACTCCAAAAACGCAAGTCATCCATGCGACAACCATTGGCAACCTAACGCCACTAGGCACTGCGTCTCTACAGCTGCAACACATGCCTGTCCAGCCACAGCAACAGGTTCCCACACAAATTTTACAGCCCCCTCCTGCAGTACAACCTCAACAGCAAGTCCAGATGCATACAATAGTTCAGCCAACACCACCTGCTAAAAAGAGTCTTTCATTAACGGTGAGTTTTTGTATTTTTCTCTTGTAATAACTGATGGTGTATTGGAAGTGGTTTTAGTAGTTTTTGACTGAGATTGAAGTTAAGCCAGCATGTTTCCATGGTAGGCTGGTATTTTCTTTCCTTTGACTACAGTGAAACCTCTTCGAACGGCCACCCCTCTTAACAGCCACTTTTTCGTGGCACGGATTTTTCGGCTCATAGACCTTATGTTAAAATAACCCCTAGCAACGGCTGCCGGGTGGGTTCGCCTTCGCCCATCCCATTTAACAAAAGCATCAGTTAGAGATTTACTTTTTAAACTGAGAAACGAACTTGAAAAAATGGTTTTTTTCCCGAGAAGGGTAAAACTTAAAACAATCACAAATTGTATCCTTTTTTTTTTTCAAAAAAATGTAAAAAATTATTAAATAAAGTACTATTTTCTCTTTAGATAAGTCTCAAACTTCATTTTAAATAAGAAATATGTGTCAGGCATGTTTATAATATCTATTATAGTAATTATCTTGTAATTGTAACGAAAACCCTTCAGAGCGGCCAATTTTTCTCGTAACGGAGGGATGGCCGCTCAGAGAGGTTTCACTATATTAGGTAAATTCCTTATAGGAAGTATACCTATTGCAATGCTTTTTGGGACACGACTTCCGGAAAATTTCTGTTGATCTTCACTGATCAAGACCCCTAGAACCCAAAACCACCCTTCGTTTAAAAGTTTCTATATATGCTAGAAAATCACCCATCATGGGTTGACGGTGCAAATTGACTCTTCATTCGAGAGATTTCTCTTCAAATTTGATGTATTTAAATAGATGTATATGGGAGAAAAATGTTTTAACATTGGTTGAAAACAAATAAAATAAACATATGTTTTATGACAGGAAATTTTTTTTTTATTTACATATTATTTAAATATTTCTTTATTCAAAAAACCTCTTGGTAAACAACATTCCGTGTGAAGTATTTTTCGTTGTTTAATAATTTTCCTTGTACTTCAGATGTCTTTGTGTAAATTTTAACATGATTGGGAATCCTAGACCTTAAAAGTGCAACATAGAGCTGTCCATGTGGAAAGACAGGCTCATTGAGTCAAATTCCAACATGATCGAAAGTTTGCCCCTGCGATTTGTTGATAGTCATCGTGTAAGCTGGAATTAACGAGAACAGGAGGCAGTTGAGAACGAATGGTAGATTCATGTCACTGGTGGCTAATTTAATTCTTGGCAAGAAACCAACATCGCCACGATTGCATTCAGATACAATTTGGCATTCAAACTATATCACGCGCATGATATAACACTGATGTAATTTACTACTTTCTATTAAAAAACAGAAATTAATTTTAAATATAGGATTAACATAATTTAACATTTCTCGGGAACTATTGATCATAGCGAGATAGATTTTATATCAATCGATAGAAAAGTTTATTTCACTATTTTAGAGCTGTTAAATTTGAAATTAGAATGACAATTACTCTTTTCAATTTAAAATTACTGAAATTTAGGTTCTCTAACAATGAAATAATGCTGTTTAATGTCTCGCAGTGCTATGGCACGAGTTTTATTGTTGGTTACGTCAGAGTGTTACCGAGAGACAGATATGGGCTATTATATTAGTAATATGTATAACACTATTACCGATGTTATCTTGTGAGCACGATAACTGGAGTAATTTTTATTTTAACCTGCTTGTGATATATTGTAAGGATAGTGAAAATCTTAGTCAAGTTCGTAGGTGGGCTATCCAGCTGAAGCGGTGGTGGTTGTTGAAATTTATGTCCCTATTAATTCCTTTACAATTGAAAATACAAAGAAAATTCAAATTAGGTGAATTGTCACCTTATCATGACGAACAACTTTTGCATTTAAACTTTGCAATTGCTTAGAAGTTATGAGCTTAAAAGTGGTTCCCCCCCCCCCCAACTTAAAGTATCTTTTAACCTGTGCATGTTACCCCTTGTTGGAAAGCTCTTGTCATTTGCAGTCTCTTCCACCCTTTTCCATTCTTGCAGCTGTAATCCTTATGAGAATAGAGGGCAAAATGTTCTTTTCCTTATACCTCTGGACTAAAGGAAGCTATCTTTGCCTTCTGGCTTATTTTTACACACTTTTATTTCACCTTTTAATGCTCAAATTAATTGATAGGTTAGATTTCAATAAACTTTTAGGGAATTGTCTTTAAAACACCAAGATTGAGATAACTGTGAAGTGAAATTAAATCCCTCTTTTTTTTTTTTTTTTTTTTTTTTTTTTTAAGGAAAAAAAGTATTAAAAAATTGGTAGAAAATAATTTTTTTAAAAAAAATTTGTTATGCAAATATAAAAGATTTTTAAAATGTGTTAAAATATTGGTAAAATAAAGATTACTTTCTAATTCCTTACATTGCCTCAATAATTTATCAAAGGAAAAAGAAAATGACACTTTATCTTAAAAGTCTATCTAACTGGTGGGATATGCCTGTTAAAAATTGTTTGATAATATCTATTGATTTGCTAGACAAAACAAATGAAACATTGGAATGCATTGAGTTGAGCAATGGAAGTGAAAAATAGGATTCTGGGTATTATTGGGTTAATTCTAAAGCAAGGTTATTCTATATCAATCCAATGAGTTCTGAAGTTGGTGAGAATGCAGAGAACATTTTTGTTAATAGTGATGGCCTCTTAAACGTCAATGACGGTTAGGCTTAGCTGAGCAGCCATTATGCGTCATTGGATTCCAAGAGCGCGTTGGTGTGGAAGATTTAAAAGACGACAAGCATTATGAAGACAGCACATTTATTGATTACTTATTTACAGATGAAAGAACACAATTGCAATTTTGTTTTGACAACTTGATTTTTTATTTTAAAAAATTGCAAGTTGTTGGTATACTGATAAAATCTTGTTTTCTTTTAATTCTATTGATATTATTGCACTGTTTGAGGGTTTTTTTCCCCCCTCCTCCTGGGTATAAATTTTAAAAAAAAACATTTATTCATTTTAACTCATCATTTACCATTGTTCCTAATTAGGACACTTGTTTTTTTTATTCATTTCTACCTAAGCAGTGGGACTTAACTTGTTGTAACTCAATAAAAATAATTTTTCTGGTTAAAAATTTCAAAAAAATAATTTTTTATTTACTTTTGAAAATTTTTAAAAACACTCGTGTTATCTGTATTCTCTATTCATGTTAATTCGTATAATGAGTTAAAATTGTGTAATTTAAATAAAGCAATACTGAGTTGTTAACTTGATTAGGTTTTACTATTTTTTCCATTAACCCTTTATAAGGCCATTTTTTGCTAGCAGTGTTATAATAAAATAACTTGGGTATTGAGATTAATTTAAGAAAAGAAATTCATTTAGCTTGTTAGTTGACATTATTTTTTGTTAATCAATTTTATTAATTACTTACCAAGTCAAGACACTTTGTTATGGTTTGAGATAAGAAATTGGAACATCCAGGTTTTTGTTTCATTTGGGCGTGAACTTATGCCTACCTTCAAAAAAAGCATTTAAAAATTGATGGATTTGGTAGGAAGTATATTCCCATGGCCTTATAAAGGGTTAATAGATGTAAGTCTCAAGAATGACATGTTTACCCTAGTATCCTTTTAACATCCAAGTTTTTGCTTTTAAGATATTAACCTTTTCCAATCGGCAGTACATACACTGTACCGTGAATTTTTTTCTTTTTACTTCGTCTGTGGTACAACTGCTGTACCGAGCAATTGAGTGACAGTTCTTTCTCCTGGAAGGAGTTCCCAATCCATTCATGACCGTGAGGTGTATTGTCCGTAGTTGGGTGGGGATTTTTTTCGCCAATATTATCAGTTGGCAAGCGCTTATTCCAAATTATTGACGATGTTTAGGAACAACGAATTTAAAAACCCAGAAAAAAAACTCCGTTTGATAATTTTACACTGTCCATAACAGACTAATTTTTCTTTTCTTGTGTTTGTTTCTTAAATTTTTTAGAAGTATTTCCTTAAATTCATTTTCGAAAATATTTTACGGAAATGGAGATTTGTGAATGTGATGAAGAATTTAGATGAAGAAAATTTTGATGATAATGATTCAGATTATGGTGAATCGGGAAAAAAGCATTTGGAAAGATAATAATACAACAAACAGAAATTTTTTTTAGAGTAGAAATTTTTTCGCATTTTTAAAACAGACGTTTAAAAAAAGCATTGCTTAGAACAAATTTTTCGTTTTTATTTATTTAAGATTTCAGTTCAATTTAGGCACAAAAATTATTTAAAAATATAAATTAATAATTTTTTCTTAAGATTAAAGATTCGAAAAGTATTTATTCAGCAAAAAAATGTTATAAATTATTTTCATTGGAATATAAGAAATCGGTTTAAAGTTTTGCCCCTGTTTTTGTACTTTGGCTTTACTCAGTGGCTTTGAAACATATTCATTTAAGTTAAAAACTGTTATTTCCTTTTTTGAAATCTTTAATTTTTTTTTCAATCAAACTTGCCCATATTTGAACTCAAAAGATTTAGAGGATATTTATTTCTATACCGAACAAGGCTTCAACAATTTGGGAAAGTAAAATATTTAGGAAAAAGTTTCTATATATTTTACCTCTCAAAATAATATGTTAATTCTAAGGTATAATTGCCTACTTCTTTTAAATGTTAATTTACGCAATATATAACTTCCAGTTAGGATAAATTTCTTAATATTTAATACTGAATAGTTATTTATATAATTCCTTAAGGAACTTGAAAAAAATTGTCTCGATTAAGAACTGATTATAAAAATTTTCTAAAACTATTTTAACACACAAATAACGATTGAATAGTGTGTTATTAATCTTTGTGTGTAATGTTTTCTTATATTTAAACAATTGATATCATACCACTTTGTTTCAGAAGAAGTTATATCAAGTAATTTGTGGAGATTTTAAAAAATTGCAAATGAAACAAATAAAAATAATAAATAAAAACCATTTTTCATATATGATTATTATTAAACATCTCATTTAGATAAATTTTACTCTCTTATTACCTGAAATGCCGTATTTTAAACTATAGTAGAAAATCAATTTTAATTTTAGAAAAAAGAAATCTTGCTTATTGCAAGATGCATAATATTTATAAAAACAAAGTAAGTACTTCAAATTGGGAAATTCATTCAAATAAAAGGGGTAGGGAAGAATTTAGAAAAAACATATATTGAGACATGTAGCCAAATCTAGAGACCTTTCTAACATGGAAATGATTACTGACCAGAAAACGGGAGTCCTTCTCCTCACCCCATTGTAAAATAAATGCCTTAACCAATACTGGATGGAGTGACAATGGGCATACTGCTCTTTCTAGTAGGAGAAAGAACTGGTCTCTTCCATTGAAAAAGCAGCCGAACGAGGGATAAATTTTCTTTCGATCTTAGCCAAGTCTTGGAGGTTAATAAAATGGGAGAATTATAGATGAGTGATTTTTATAATGGTTATTTAGGTAGAGAAATATCTGCTATGAAATTTACCCATTAATTTCTTTCTTATTGCAGAAAGAGCAAATGCAAGAAGCTCAAGATATGTTCAACAAATCCAACAAGGTGACGAGGCCAGAGAAGGCTTTGATATTAGGTTTCATAGCAGGCTCTAGAGGTATGTCTGAATTTGTTAATTTATGTAAAAGTAGTGTGAACTTACATTGTACTCTTTTAATGTTTAGTTATTTGAGATGTTAAATGATGTTTTAGATAAAACGTTTTTAAAAATTTAATTAAATATTTGATTTTAACTTAACCCAAAGTAAAATCATTATTGGCTTCATATATTTTGCCATGTGTATTGTAAAGTTGGATTTAAAAAAAAAAATTCATTTTCATTTAGTCTTGAGTTTGCTATTTAATAATGATTGTCCAGCAATTTTTAATTGTTTTATCTAAAGTATGGTTGCAAATCTCAAGTTTGATTTGAACTAAAAATTATAATCGATTTTAATTTACTTTTTTATTACATAGCCTTGCAAATTAGCAAATCTTTCTCATAATCGAGCCTTTTAATTTCTTCTTGTCAAGTGGTTTTGACTTAAGATGAAAAATATTTTTAGAACAGCATTTCATTTTTTTATCTTATTATTAAGGTTTTCATACTTTGATGGGAAATGTCCTGTTGTAAAAAATGCTTTGTTGTTATAAAAATGTTTATATGTGCATTCAATATATTAAGATTGAAGATGAGAAATTTATTCATCCGTCTACTCTTGTCGAGGCCCAATAGCTAATTTCTCAACCATTAGAGATAGACATATAGTTCCAATTAGAAAAATGTTTTAAATGAGAAGAAGAATTATAATTTTTGCTGTTTGAGTCAATAACTATATTTCTGAAAAATTTACTAATTCTAACTTTTTTTTTTTTACGGTCCCCTAGTCCTATTAGTCATATTTAGTAAAATATTCTTCACACACTAACATTTTATACAAAAAAAACTCCCACTCTTAGTTCGAATTCCTGGAATACTTTGAAATTTAGAATTTGCTGTTTTTATTGTTGGTTTATTTTATTTGATATGCTAAACAAACTTTTTGTTGCTCCTACCACAAACATGAAAAAGA
The DNA here is from genome assembly GCA_013235015.1 of Araneus ventricosus. Lineage (NCBI taxonomy): Eukaryota > Metazoa > Arthropoda > Arachnida > Araneae > Araneidae > Araneus > Araneus ventricosus. The sequence continues at coordinate 68,901 of BGPR01005828.1, forward strand.
AGGCAGCACTTTCGACAAATCACCCTGATTGCCGACTTGCTTAATGCTGAGAATTTTTTCTGTCTTTTCAGACAACCCATGCCCTCACCTGGGCCAGATCGTGACGATAATGCTGAGCGAGAACGAAGAGAAAGTACAACAAATGGACGGTACGGTGCAGACCATGATTGTGGAGACACACTTCCAGATGAACTACAGTACAGGGGAGTGGAAGCGTGTCAAGAAGTACCGACGCATGGATTCGTAACCCCTAACCCATTCCAGAGTATACCGGTGCAGGAATAGATACTATTTTTAGTTAGAGAGAATATCTTGCACATATTTTCCATATCGGCTGTTTCATTTTGTAAATACTTTCTTATTCAGTGTAATTGGATGTTTTGCGCCATTCCCCCCCCCCCCCTCGAGTCCATTCCCTTACGGTTGTGATGTAAATGCTTCCTGACGAAAGTTTTTTTGTTGATCTCTGCTTCATTTTAAATTTTTGACCGTTGCAAAATGCATAAGAGCAGCTTTTTCCTTTTTATTCGTTTAATTTTTCTCAACATGGGAGTAAAAGAATGTTTACAGTTATGATTTGCAATTACAGTGTGTTGGTGCTTAAGGTTTTTCAGTGTCTGAAGAATGGCTTAAAAAATTATCATTTTTTAAAATATGGTTCACAGATTGTATGAAAGAAAAGAATATTTTAAAAACGGAATGTTGGTATAAAATCAGTCAGTCATGGATTCTGGATCCTGTCTCCAAATTTGGTTTTATCGTTGAAACCTTGACAGTATGTGGCTTATGTCATATTCTTCAATGTTGTGGGTGTAAAATAATTAAGACGTTATGTTTAAATTAATCCGATAACTTTGTGAAATGATTTTTTTTTTCATGAATCATTAATTAAAGGAGTTTTTTACAAGTTTTGTTGTCCATTGTAAATGTATATTCAGGGTTGGAATGTGTTTTTCAAGCTCAAGATGATATAGAAGGTGTTTTTTTTTTTTTTTTTTTTTTTTTTGTTTTTCCCCCATATTTAGAAGGATTCTATGTCAAAAATTTGAAGAAAACATGAATGAAATAAATTAATAAAATGCCCTTAAGTAAATAATCAATGCATAAATGTACTCATGCTGCTGCTACCTTTGGTATTAAAATGGCTGATTATTGACTTCATGATGAAACTTATTAATTAATTGTTAAAAGTTTTTTAAAGCAATTATTTTGCTTTTTTATATTTCTACAGTCTTTGTTGATTCAAGTTGGCCTTATTTAGAAAGCTCTGTGTGACGACATCACCGATTCAAGATGTAATGCCTATGCAAGCTTAGTCCTATAGAAGGAGTTCCATGGAATTAATTAACTTCTATTTTAAACATAGTTTTAGTATACACAATTTTTGGTGTTTAAAACCAAACTCTGTTCAAAAATATAAAGTAATCTTTGGTTCATATTCAGGACTATTTGGCAAACTAATAATTAATTAATAATAATTATATAATTTCCCTGTTCTTTTGACTTGACTTGTCTTTGACTGTAGAATCTTCCGTTTTTTTGTGTGTCCTTAATTTTGTGACTAAATCCTTTAGCTTGATACCATAATGTTTTGCACTGGTCAGTTATTCTGATTGGAAAGAAAATGGCCTTTAAAGTTCTATTTTAACTGAGTTACAGTAAAGCAATGTTTATACGTTTCTCAATTACACATCATTTCATCACAGTTCCGATTCATTCGTAACCATAGTAATGACAAAGTTCTTTGTTTATACGACACTAAGCTTCGGTTATATGTTTTTTCCCTCTTTCTAAAATTTGCAAATCTTGTGTCTCGGTCATTATGTCTCCTTTCCTATTACTTTTAAGATTTTTTTAATTAAATACCTTCCTGCATGTACATATAAAATAAAAAGTGTGTAATTCTTTTTCATGACACGCAATAAAGTTATGATTTTTCTCACTTTTATGACACATGTTTAATTTTAATTATTGTTCTCAATACTGTGTACTAGTGCTTCTTAAAAAAACATTTTAAACTATTACTTTCAAATGAATTTGCATTAGTAGAATTAAATTAGTTATAATCGGAGTTGTTTATTAAAATTTCGATGATACTTCTCTTCATTTATATGTTATTTTATGACATTCCTTTCCCAAAGATGTATAAACTGTGCTTTACTGTATTTTGTTTTCATTTGTTTCTTGCATACTGATATTATAGGTTTCAGTATTTATATGTTTTTCTTCTTATTTATTTTTCTACTAATCGTTAACATTTGGGAAAATTAATCGTTATGAATATACGCAATGTAGTGTTCCATCTTTATTTGGGGTCTGCCAAACCTTTGCATCTGCCAGTATTTACTAAGAATCAAAATATCTCTTCCATTTGGGGCAATAGAGTTATTTCTTGTCAAATGTGTGTGTAGCGTTTTGAGTGATAATTGCATCTTGGTTTTTTTTTTTTTAACCCTTTCCGGCGCATGGCATAAAATTTTTTTAAAAATATGATGAAAAAACATCATGAATGGGCTTAGTTTATTGTTTAGACATATAATTTACAAAAAAAAAAAAAAAAAAAAACCTTTCCCTGTGGAGGGGTCGTTGTCGCTCTTTGGGGATGCCTCCCTCATATAAGGACCATAGTCATCTTGATGCGCTCACAAAATGTTAAATTTTACACAAAAGTATGAAACTTCAAAAATATTGAAGGCAAACTGCCAAGTAAATTTGCTAAAATTGTAAAGGTCAAGAACTCAAAAAAAAAATCCTATCTCTGAATTAAGAAATTTGGGGTATTTTAATTATACAAAAAAGAAGTTACAGAAGAAGTAAGCAATATCAATAACAATATACCTTTTGCGTGCAACGCAGCAGCATCCAGTTATTGCGTTAACAATATTGTCTATAATCAACTAACCAATTAAGATACAATCAAACAATAAAAATCATGCTTCAAATAAAAATTTTAATACATTAAGATTAAACAAATAAAATGGGGGGAAAATGAAAGGGAACTCGAATGGCGAACTTTTTCAAAGTGCCGCTTTCCATCGGAGTTCTTAAATGGATAAATTTTCTATCAAGGGAATGACTTAATAGTCCTTCTGTGGCCTCTTATTTGGGCATTTTAAATCTATAATTTTTCGGAAAGAACAGCGAAGTTTCATTGTACTGCCATCTACTTTCTAAAAGGAGAACTATCAGCTGCCTTTTCCTGCAATTTTCCGGGTTTCAAAGTGTTAACGGATTTTTTTAGAAAATTTTAAACTTGGTGTCCTCTTTGCTGATCTCTGTGCCGGAAAAGGTTAAATTTTATTAGCAGGAATTGAAAGTGATTTTCCACTTGTTGAGATGAGTTTTCCATCAACCTATAGGAGTTGCAACTCTGAACAAATATAAAGAACAGGCACTTGAAATGCCACTTAAAAGATTCAGTTACTTTTTATTTTTTAGGGAAGATTTGAACAAAAAACATCTTTGCATACTTGTTTATAGTGAATTCTTCCACATGACCACAAAATATTTTCCAGACTTTCCTGTAATATTTGCTTGCTTGATAATATTTTGTAAATATAATTTTTTATTTAAAACTTTTACATTTCACCACTGATGCTTTTCCTTTCTTTATTCTAAAATTCGTTTTAGGTATTCTCATATTAATGTGCAACCGATTAAATGTATTTTTAAATAAAATTCATAATTTTTTAATATAGACACACACAAGGACAACTTGTAAATTAATTTGACACCATAATTTCAAAATGCAATTTTCTTTTTGTATCTGTATGGCAAATATTTCTTACCTGTAAAATTTATTTTACTTTATTTAGGATTGATTTCTGAAGGATTATTAAACATATTATGGTTTTATGATAAGATGCCTCTCGCAATTCATCCTTGTGCTTAAAAGAAGGTAATAATCGAGTCGTTTGGTTAATTATTGTTAATGCTAATGCTTTTCTAAGCGTACAGTTATATTTAAATAAATGCTGGGAGAATAATTTTGAATGGCATTTTGTTAAAATTTTTGGTAGAGACTCGGAATTCAAAATTTTAGTTTTATGCTGTCGCCAACTATTTTTGTAGATGATCTGAAAGCTGATAATAGTGCCATAATGATTGCCATGTAATTGATCTATGTGGTCTGTGTCTTCCAAATTCTGAAGTGCTCCTTTGCCAAAATTTCCCTTGCGACTCTTGCTTTTTGATGATGTAGAAGTCAACCCGAGATCACTATTGAACTTTCAAGTATTGTTTTAGAATTTTTGAATATTGATGCTAATTGGTTCAATCAACTAACCTGGTTCTGAAGCGACAGGTTTTTTTTCTTTTTTTCCTAAGAATAAAATACAATGTTGCAGACATTTTTACATGTACATTAAGTGATTTTAATGAAAAATAAGTTGTAGAATTTTTTTGTTGATTATTTATCTTCAGAACAATGAAATTAAGTTTTTATGAAAGGTAGTAGGAAAAATAACAATTACAATTAATATAATTTAACAAAATTTATTTAAAAAATTAAACTTTTGTATTAGACAGAATGGCACAAATGCTGCAACTTCCAATAAAATACAAAATACGGATATTCGAATACAAAAAAAGAAAAAATACAGAAGAAGTAAACAGTAGCGATAACAATAAAAAATAGCTTGAAAAATTGTGTCATCTGTGCAATTAAAGGCTTCCCAAATTGGACCACCAATTGCTTTAAGCACAATTCAAAAAAAAAAAAATAGTTTTTAATTCTCAAATTCATGCCAACTCCCACATATGACATTTTATACACTGCATCACTTCCTCTTCTCCCTTTGTTTCTATATAAAATGATACGTTTCCTCATTTTATTTTATTTTTTATCCATCCAACATTTCATGGCTTTAGTGTTCTTTTATTGATTTTTTGCTTTGGCTTGTTCCACTTTCAATTTATGAGAATTACTAGTGGTGATAAACTGCTTCCTGAGCTATTCTTGCAGTTCAAGATAATAACCCCAGTTATTTAAGCAGTCTCCAATTTATGCAGCTGTTTGTAGCATCTTTTATGGCGACTTTTGGGCAACAATCAATAAAATTCTCCTGGCCTTATCTTTAAACTATTTAAATTAAATTTTTGCAGTGAATTACAGTCAAGTAAATTTCCTATCTGAGGATATAACATTTCCCTACTTTCTTTAAAACAACATGTGTTTTTTGTCTTTTGTTAGATTAATTAATGGATGATACCTAAAATCTTAACACTTGTTCTCCAACTGTAACCGTGTAGCACTTTGAATGGAATGATTTCATCCACCCCATTTACGTTGTTGCAACCTAATTTGTTTATTTTACGGCCGAAATATTTAATAGAATTGAAGTTATGATGCAGGTCTAATCTAGCCATCATTCCAGGTTCGACTCTCTCCTATGTCTTGGAGCTACAGAGAAGACACCCTGAAATTTTAAAAAAAATAAATTGCAGAGAAAATCAATTCCTTTTTCAATACATTAAGCTGAGAATTCACGAGAAAGCGAGCTATGCCATTTGTCCTAAAACTTCTCTTTTTTTCCCCACCCATTTTAATCGCAAAAATTAGGCAAAGCATTCTTGGATGTTTCAAAGTTGAAGAATTTCTATCCATACTCCTCTTTCTCCACAAGGGAGGTTTCGAGTTTCATTTCTACCCTCAACACGAGGTGCCTATGTAGGCAGATCCTTTCTTTTGCCGCTACCCTCGCATCGAGGCCTCAAATTGGAATCGACGCATTGAGTTTCGGATTTTAAGTTCTTTTGAATTCCACCAGTTCAAATCATATGCTACAGATTCGACAGGCTTTTGAGCTTGACAGTAAGTTTCTCCTCCCCGTGTTCCAAAAATTCCATTTGGGAAGAGCGGTGAATGTCCTGCTTTGGGAGAATATTCGGGACTAATTGAGGGTGCATAATGTTGCACTATCTTAATTCCTTTTTCTAATCAATCAACTTGAATTGAATCGGCAGTTTCTAAAAGGGAACAAGTCCGAAAACTGTTAACAAAAAAGGACATTTTTTACCAAACTTTTAAATGAGTTTCTTTACATAAATGGTTTCACTTCGTGATATTTTGCTCTTTTTTTAAAGTTAACAGTAGGCACTTGCATGATAACGCATATTTTGTGTGTTTTGATTTGTTGCTGCTTTGTTCCCTTCTCCAAACTGCCGATTTAGCTGTCGCTCACTGTAACAACTGATGGGATAGGAATAATTTCTAACAAGCTAGCTGATGATTTGCTTCACAGGCTGTTATTAACGATAAATCTCTCTCTTAACTCCGCTAATGAATACAAATGATTCTAATGTAAAAGAATAAACTTGTCAAAGAATAATAATTAATGAAAGAACCCCGAAAGTTTAAATAAATTTTTGATTTGGAAACTAGAATTAAAGGACCACCAAAGTAAATAGAGAGCGGAAACTCGTTATTTCAAAATGTCGTATGTAAAAAACCGCACTTACACCAGATACATTTTGGTGTAACAGTGTTAGCTCCTAGTAACAAATTGAATATCTGAACTAAACTTAAGTCATTAGAACTGTGAACGAGTAGGAATTAACTCGAGTTTTGTTCATACATAACAATTTGAAACGATGTAGCTGACCTACACATAAATAAAAAAATTTGGCAAATTTGAGAGAGGGGAAACTTGACCTTATGCGATTGTCTCAGATTGTGAGATATTTGGTAATTTGTGTGTGACTTTTATTTGACCTTTGGTCACGTGGTCTATTGGAAGGGATTTTCATTCCAACCTGCAAAGCCATTGTAATGGTGTGTAGGTAAATATGTTTTGGGGATCCAAAAGTAAATTTTCACTTTTTCATTCTTCTGCTTCTATGGTTGACTTCTACTTCAGCTTTTATTTCTTATTCCTTAAATGGAAATTCTTTTAAGTACAAAAATGTAATAATGGTATGAAATATTAAAATGCAAAGGGGAACTCATATTTTTTTACTCATTTATTTTCATTCATACATACATACATTTATGTATTTGTAAATTATTCTTTGTTTTCGTACGTCCTGTACTCACACAATGCAATTCAATCTGTTGATTTGAATGAAAAGTTCTGTGCTAATGGTTTCATTGAATGTGCAAAAATAAATAGCTATTGCACTTTATTGATTAGGAGTTTTGTCTAGTCTGTTAGAGGATTTTTTGGTTTAATTATTTTTGTTTTCTTTCCCAACAAATTCTTTCATTTTTTTCCCCCACCTTAAATGGCCTCTGTATAATTAGGTGGATTTTTTTTCCCTTGCATTATTTTCTTTGTAACTTTTTAGTTTTATATCTGTTGTATCAATTACTTTTTTTTTTTTTGAAATAAATGTAAATATTGTGTATGTTCATTTTTTTCGAAACAAATAATTTTGTTTTGTCTTGACATTTAATTGAAAGGCAATAACTGGCTGCTGAATGTTCTGGTTTTGCTTGTTTTTTACGATGCTTCAAGAATTGTAATATATAATTTAATGCCTTTGTATTTTATTTGTACCAAAAATTTTTGAGAATAATTTATGTGTAGCTGCCTGCTGTGGTGGGAAGCTTTGTTGAATATGTGTTAGTTGCGAATATAATATTGTAGTTTTTTTTTTTTCCATCTGTTTCCTGGGATAATGACAGTAAGAAATATTTTTAATGGCTGGACTGGTCAATATTGTATTTGCAGATATCAATGCATTATATTACTATTTATTTTTGGTTAATGTATGAAGCTTCATTTTTTGAGTCTAATTAGTGTTTTGATTTAAGTGACAGTTTGTGCTTTGACCAAGAAATATTATTTTCAGAGTAATGTTTGCCTCCCAGAGTAAGAAAGTTTAATACTTGTATAATAAACTGTAATTTGATACCAAATTTCAAATGAGTTGAGTTCTTTTACAGAAAAAAAAACATCTTACATTATAAATGTAGACCAGCATTAAAAGGAATATTCTTTTAGAATGATCTGGTTATGAATTCTTTTTTCATAGATTTCGTTAACCTTATTTAATTTTTTTTTATAAAATTGCACTATTTTTTGTCATTACTGTCATTAAAAATTACCGTTTTCATTTGTATAAAACAGATAGTGAGAAATGTAAAGTTTGAGACTTATGCCAAGAAATGTCAAATTACAAATATATTGTATTTAAAATTTCAATTGGTTTATTGTTATTTATTTTGACAACTCCGTAAAACTGGAGAGAAAAAAAACATGTGACCTGAAGCTTTAAGTTTGCCTAACAAATTTTTAGGCTTTGTTTATTCAATGCTTTAAGTCTTGGATTTTGATCAGTAACAATTTTCATTAGTTTTTATTTCTGAATTTTGTAATGGAAATAGAAAACTCGAATATTTATGATGTTAATATTCTGTTGACCATGTATGAAATTTATATTTTTTTTTCAGATACTTCACGATTTCATTTGCAACTTGAGAATTTTTAAACAATTTCTCCTGTATGAAACTTGATAAATACTTTGCTTTCATGATATAATTCTGTATATCAAAGTATCTGCGTGAACGTGTAACTTTATAATCGTAATTAATTTATTTTTTTAATTGGAATGTATTCAAGCTTTGAATCAATATTTAATTGCTACATTGAAAATTTTTACTTAAGTATTTTTAAAAAGAAACAATAATTTATTTTATTGGTATTCTTTCATGTTCAATTTGTTCTAATCTTGCATTCATCTTAAAAGTTCTTTTTAATAATTCTATTTATGCTTTATGGTAATCAATTAATTTTTTATATGGAATGCAACCCTTGAATGTGCTTGAATAGCTATCATTTTGTGGAAAATTCACAGAGTGCCGATTTGGTACGAGCATTAACCCTCTAAGTGCCATGCTACAATATTTCACTTATAATGCTTTTTAAGTGGACAGGCTAGTTTTTTTTTTTTTCTTGTGATAGTTTGACTTCAAAGAATGTTTTCCCTAATGAAGTTTATGAAAAGTATAGTTTAGCCACTTTCGAAGCCAGCCACCAAGTGGGGCAATAACGGTTTGTCCACTTGGAATATTGAATGTAAAAAGTAGCCGTGTTCCCATGTAGGTCTTAAGCATTGCTGGTCTATATGTAATAGTTCTGTGCATCACGACACTAAGTAAACCTAACTACAGCAGAATCTCTCTCATCTGGCAGCTATCTCATCGATTCAGTAAAAATCATTTTTCCGGATAACCGAATGTACATTTCTGGAACTTGTGTTTATGTTTTCAGATGCTATGGAAACTGCAGCATGCGAGGTTTGTCGGTCGTGTTTTCCGATCTGTCAGCTATAATGCAGTAAACATTGAGAATTGTACGGATTATTTAAAATTAAAACTCGTACGCATAATTTTATATTTTAGAGAAACGAAATGACGAGGCATTTTAAAATTGGCATGTACATTATTGCTTGAAATTTATGAATTTCCTTGTATGATTACATAAAACTTCAAACATCTGCCTGCTTACAAGATAGTTGCTGGAGTTTTAAAAATTCAACGTATTGGTCTGCAGTGAAGCTTCCTAACCTTGTGTACTGATATAGGTGAACTATTTATTTGGAAAATATTATGGAAACCTGCAGTCTTTTTTCGTCTTGGTCTGTGTGTTGTGTTTGTGTTTCTCCTTTCCCAGTGCATATTCGATGATTACTTTGTCATCATCAAGAGAGAGTGGGAGCAGAATTACCTACATCCTCTTCACCGACACTAACCTCCGAATATTGCAACTAATTCCAGTGTATTGAAACATGGGCATCAGACGTGTTTAAAAGCCACAAAAGTCTTCGTCACTGCCAAATTGTTAGTCCGTAGGCATAAATTTTGGTGCTATTTTGTCGGTGGGTCCCTAGTTATCGCCAGCGTAAATGTTGGTACTATAATTTTAGTGAATTTTCTTCCGAGATAAGGATTTTCAAACGGAGTTCTCTGCTAAGATTTTGTCTGGGGACCTGCTCACAGTGTATATTTATTTTTAATCTCATAGACCTAAATTTCAGATTTAAATTGGTCCCTTTGGGAGTGTCGTTATTTCGAAACTGTCGGGTGCGAGAGATTCTGCCCCCGAGCCCTGAGGGTGGGCGAGCTTAATTTCTTCCCCGAAGCCAAGTGATCCTCAGGAAATCCACAAACTATCTGTGATGAGAGCTCTGATAAAGAGTGGTTTTCCTTTGCTCCGTTCTGTTGATCTGTAATTTATGTATGATACGTGTACATTGAACTATGCAAGAACTGTTTTTCGCAATAAGATTATACTTAACGACTTTCTAGAACTAATAAATGTTATGTTTAAAAAAAAGTTTGGCCTTTTTTTCTTTTGTGTGTGCGGATGACACGAGTGTGATGCTTTGTGCATAAGTTCACGGGTTGAAAACTCACTTAACCCTTTGGGGTGCAAGGCATTAAATTTTTGAAGTACGATGAAAAAATATCATGAATGGGTTTAGTTTGTCTTTTTTAAGCTTACGTCATTCCGAGAAGGGTCTTCCCCTTTGGGGTCACCCCCGTCATATGAGAGCCACCTTGATACGCTCAAAAATATTGTTGAATCTTGCAGAAAATCATAAATTAAAACTTCAAGAATATTGGAGGAAAATTTTCGAGTTAATTTGCTAAAATTGTAAATGTCCAGGACTGAAAAAATTGCTTATCCTTGAGTTAAGGAATTTTCCCAAACTTTATCTCTATTAATTCCAATTCCAAAACGAAATTTCATAAGGCTTCTATATACATTCTAAAAGGAGTACTATTAGCCCTATCCTACCTATTATTTCACATTTATAGTTAAATTTTACAGTTGAGAAGCAAGTGAAGTTGGTTGTGCCATCAGCTGGCACACTGCGTCACAAAGGGTTAACCATTTAATATCCTGATGGTACGTAAAATTGCTGATTTAGTCATGCTTATATCTTTGAGATGCAACCATTTTTACTGATTGTATTCATAAGAGCACACAGAATGTAGTTCCAACAGCAAGCAGTAGATGGCAGCTCGAGGTAGAAATTAATTATTTTTAAATTATTAACTAACTGACTTTAATTTTTACCTGGTTCCTGTCTTGCCTCAACTTTGCTAATAGTGGAAAAATGAAATTAAAAGGTTGCTGGTAACTTAATTCCGGATTTAGAGGCTTAACATGAAGCAATGAACCAGCACACAGTTGGCGACACATTGAAAATTCTTGCAGTTTGACAAACCGAACAGAGAAATTATTTTTAAATTTTCCCTATGTAAACTTTAACGGCAGCTTTTCCAATTTTTGGGTATTGACGTCAATAGCTACAGATTTTCTATAACGTGTAAACATAACTGTACATGTCGTCTAACAAGCAACTGCATTTGGTCTTCTACTGTCCTGTAAAATTGCATCCTTTTCTCTACTGCTAGATAACCTTTTAAGACCAGACATATTTTCATCCTTAAATTTATTTATTTTTTAAGTTTATAGTTAGCCTTGGATCCTACTGGTACTGTAAAAAATAATTTTTAAGAATTTAGCATGTCCCTCAAACTTGGGAGTGAACCCGTACTATCATGAGAGTTCGACATCATCTGTGTAAGCTTCACCTAATTTATTTTTTCATGGTTTAGTTTTCATTCAATATTAATTACTCAAAGAAACAAGTATTTTAGCATCATAATAAGCAATTTATAAGAAAAAAAGATATTTGTAAATAAGCAAATTACAATTTTAATGACTTAATTTTTTTAAACAAAAATATTTGAAACAAATCTTTATTTTTGATAAACATAAATATACCTCACATTTCTCACACCGAGTTTTAGAAGTGTTTTCTTCTGAAATAAGGTATACTCCTGTATTTTTAGAATTTCACGGATCATGCAATATCTGGTTGTTCGCTTTCCATTCTTTCTTGCACAATAGAAATTGCAGCACCTTCACGAGATGTTGGATGGTCCCCTTCAGTCCCCTACTTCTTTAGAAAATCTCCCTGTATTTCCTCCGACAATGTCTATTGTGAGCAAATGCCTTTCCTATATTGATTGTATTCAAGGAAGGATCACCCATCATTTCCCACGATCATTAGGAGTGGTGGTATTTTCAGATGTACATACGTGATCTCTGATCCTAGTGTCAGTTTTGACGACTTTTGTACTTAGTTTCTTTGTCCGAACTGAATAATTACAAACACATGTACTGACACCAAATTCTTCTTGCTTCCCCAATAGTAAACTAAGGAGGATGATGATAGGATTTCACTGATAGAGGGAAATCCAAGTGTGGAACTTTCTGCGAGTAGTCTCCTTTCTTCCGAAGATTTCAAAGAGATCCTTCAAAATACTTTGAAAGAGCTTGTCACATTTGAGTGCTGATACGGTAAAAATGACAATGCAATTTGCGGAAGTTTCTCGAGGAATACTGAAGACTGTTGGAGGCGGTGGGACATATTTCGTGAAACTCTCTTGAAAAAAGCTAAAAGCAGAAAAAATTGCTTTTTATGTAACATATTTCATTTTTAGGTGATAGGAAATGAACCATGTATTTTAAATTTTTTTTTCTTAATATAGTACCCATTTCAAGTCTTAAGGCCGTTACTTAGTCATACAGTCGAAAGAAAACACTGATGTGTGGGTAGGATCACGCGAGAAGACACTACAGAAAGGAAGTCGATTTTCGGACAGTGAGCTCAAATAAAGCTGAAACCGCACGATCGTGCGGGTAAACAAATATTACGCCTAAAGAGTAATTATATTAACTCTTAACTAACATTTTTCATTTATTTCAACATTAAATTAACAATTGGTATCTAAGCAATTAAATATGTATTAATAATTAGCTAATTGCGACAGATAAATAATTCTAATGTTTAGCGCGAATTTTTTGCACACGGATTTAAGGCGATTATAATTGAAATATGGACCGTCTCTGCCGTCTTTTGAGAAAACTAGATACTATTCATATTCTGGAAACTAGAATATTCGTTACTTTCCGGCATTTATTAAAGGAAGCAGAAATGCTAGCTAATGTTTAACCCGCATGACCGTGCGGGTTCGGTCTTAAAGGAACAACACGGATTCCAAAATGGAGTTTGCACTGGTGTTTTTTTTTTTCGGTGTTTATCAGTTATAAGTTGACTCCATTAAATAATCAACTTGGAGCAAATTTTCATTAAAAGTTCCATTTTAATAGCCTTACATTCCACAGTAAACCAGTGGCTTTTATTCCCACCAGTGCAGTGGCGGATTTCCGCACAGGTGTTAGAGGCGGCCGCCTCGAGACTCTAGGGGGGGCCTCAAAATCTATGCGAGAAACATAACAGTGCTAAGCCGACGGTAAATTTACAACATATCGACCTTGTTTATTGTATAATCCTCTCCTCACCGAAAAGTTTCTCCCTCTTTGCTTTAAAAAATTAATGAGTGAATGAAAACAGTCAAACGAAACGTTGCAGGGAATTAAGTCCTAGTGTGACTAATGTGTATCATTATTGAGAAATTTACCTGCTAGTCACACAGAAATGTGCTCTATAGAAAACGAGATATGCAGAAGACGATATTCCTTTGATGATATGTCCATTGTACCCAAGACGCGATGGTCTGTAAATTGATTTCACAGATGTAGAACTGCGCAGGGCAAAGTTGGTAACTAACTGCTTAGGGGCCCTGCAACTTTTGGGGCCAGACGCATCGTAATACTTTTTTACTTGCATTATTATCAAGGTAATTTAATTTAGTGCTTTCATTTAAATTTAAGAACCGAGTACTCGAATTCAGTTTTCCTTTGCTCCGTTCTGTTGGTCTGTAATTTATGTATGATACGTGTACATTGAACTGTGCAAGAACTGTTTTTCGCAATAAAATTATACTTAACGACTTTCTAGAACTAATAAATGCTATGTTTAAAAAAAAGTTTGACCTTTTTTTCTTTTGTGTGCGCGGGTGACACGAGTGTGATGCTTTGTGCATAAGTTCACGGGTTGAAAACTCACTTAACCCTTTGGGGTGCAAGGCATTAAATTTTTTGAAGTGTGATGAAAAAATATCATGAATGGGTTTAGTTTATTGTCTTTTTTAAGCTTACTTCATTCCGAGAAGGCTCGTCCCCCTTTAGGGTCACCCTCGTCATATGAGAGCCACCTTGATACGCTCAAAAATATTGTTGAATCTTGCAGAAAATCATAAATTAAAACTTCAAGAATATTGGAGGAAAATTTTCGAGTTAATTTGCTAAAATTGTAAACGTCCAGGACTGAAAAAATTTCTTATCTGTGAGTTAAGGAATTTTCCCAAACTTTATCTCTAATAATTCCTATTCCGAAACGAAATTTCATGAGGCTGCTGTATACATTCTAAAAGGAGGAATTATGCAAACCTTTCCTCAAAATTAGGCTCATATTGTAAGTAAACAATAGGAATATAAAATTTAATGTATTTTTAAGGAATAAGATTAAAAACTCCACTTTAATTAATATCTTCAAACAGTGTTGAAATTTTGAAGATTCCCATTGGCTTAAGTTGGTATGGAACTCGGGAGTTGGTACAAGCGGAAAACTTACATTCACGCAAATAAATAATCCAGAAAACTTCTACATACAATGCCAGACAAAATACAAAGCAAACAAAATAAAAAAAGAAGGATAAATAAACATCACACAGACAAAACGAACAGCACATAAAAAAGCAAACGTAAAAAATACGTGAACGGAATACTTAGAGGAAGAAAAAAAAAGTTTCCTGTTTTGTTTACTTACGTTAAAACTGTGTTGCACCACTTTTTCGGTCCGCTTTTAACTATTCTATCACTTAACATTACACAGAAATTTCTTAAGTAAGGTATTTTAATGTAATTAAAAGAACACAAAAAACTCGTCCGTATGTAAAAGCCGAAAAATACAGTACAAAAAAGTAGGGATGGCGAATATTTGACGAACTGTTATTTTCTACGCAATATTAAAAAATCAAAAATACCAGTAATGAATACTACTATCAAAAAGGTGCGATTCAGTCATTTGTATAAAAGTACGCAAAGCGTTTTTTAAAAATTTCTTTTTAATATAATTTTTCTAGGTTTCATTTTTTAGTTCTATATATTGTCAACAGATGGCGCCATGAAAACTACGAACTACTTTCCCCACGCGGGGGGGGGCATCACCACAACCCCCTCGGGGGGAACAGAGTCTTCACCGTTGACCTTCCAGGTAAGCAGGTCACTCTTCACCACGCAGAACACCCTACCCCTACCTCGTCTCGTATTATATCACAGTTCGAACCTCCCCCCCATCGCGGTTTAAGACGTCTTCTGTGAATCACCCCTCCTTTTGTGATATGCGTTCTAGAATGATAACATCGCTTTTGTAATTCGAAGCTTCGTCGGGAACTCAATGGAGCAAGTATTCGTTTTTCTCTTTGATTGACGGAATCGCGGTAATTGTATAAAAAAAGAATAGTCGCGGAAAGGATCCCATACTGTGATCGCACTGAAAATTGCGACTGTGACGCCGAAGGGTGACTTCTGTGATTGATTACTATTGATTGTGAACAATGAACTGAAGCTCCAACATATCTTTCTACAAGAATTTTTGCTGGCGCCATCTGTTGACAATACAAAGAACTAAACAATAAAACTTAATAGAAAGTGTTAACAATAAGTAGAAGAAATAACAGTTTTTTTATTTGAATTTTTTAGAACACTTTACTTATACTTTATAACACTTTTTGAAAATTAAAAGTGTGATGGAAATAACAGTTATTTGGAATAGATATTTAAAAATAGCAATAGCAAAAATATTTGTTACGCAAAAAATTGTGGATTTTACATCCCTACAAAAAAGCAACACTTCAGAAAAAAAATCACTTTGTCATTACTGCCAAAGCCTTGATTTGCAAAGAAGCATTAACCAGTAAAGGTTTTACTCAACTCCAATCTCAAGCGTTTTCAGATTTTCGAGACGCGGCTTTTTTGTCTAATTTTTATGGTGAAATTGTTGTTAATGATGTGTGAATGATATCTTATTACTGCTTCTTTTCTGGGTATTATAAGAAAGCAATCGCCTACATATTATTATTCTCAAAATCTTGCTTGGAACTGAAATATAATTGTGCTCATTACCTGGTATGTATCACAAAAGTCTCCTCGTAGTATGTGTGTATTACACAAATCGTCAATATAACTTTTTACAGAAAACTCACAGATTAATATTGAATTTCCGTATTTTTTATTAAACAAATGAAGATTTTTATTTTTATACCTTAAAAACTTGAATAATTCAGATTAACTACTTATAAACAATACTGTCATGATTCGAATGTAAGAAATATCACCCTATTAGATTACCTTCTTTTCTGCTTTTTTAATGTTACCGCAATGTTCTTAGAATCGTGACATTTTTCATTAATTTACGATATAAATATTAGAATTATCAAAGACTAATCTACTTAAATCCACACTTTCAACATTTTAGTTGTTTTTGTTACGTTTATTCTTTACTTGAGTAGAGATTACTGCATTATTTAGCTGGAACTTAGTCAATAATTAGACATTATTCCAGCACTTCGTCTGAATTATTCAAAAAGGGTTTTGAAGATTAAAGACATCAAAGAAGGCTTAAGTGGAGCATTGAATGAATTATAATGGAATTACTAAGTAAAAACTGAATAAATCCGAGTTTATAATTTGAATGAAATTTCAAAACTTATTATGCAACCAATGACTTATGCTGATACAATAGACTTTTTCATTCATTCGCAAATGAAATGTGCAGTAGTCTGTTGCATTGGGGAAATCGGATTTCACAGCTAATTAAAAATAAATAATACTTTCTATTCATACAAATAAATGATACATTCTATTTTACTTTTTAAAAACAAAATGTAATTAAAAATAGAAATACAAATATGGAATGTATGCAAAATCAATTATATTATTTAAACATGTAATTACTGAATAGTTGAAATATAAAAATTGCATATACATATTTTTAGAAACCCCCCTCCTCCAAATGTTTAAGTGCCAGTTTTTTAAAAATCTTATTACGCCATTGAGAATAATGAATGTTAACGATCCGTTAAAAAATTTCTCAGTTTATAAGTAATTTCCTCATTATTATATTAATAATACAAATGTAGATTTTTAAGATTTCAGGTGAAATGCGTAAGAGAAAAAAGTTAATATCGTTACTAAAAGATATTGTTCAATAATTTTTTAAAAATATAGCTGCTTTTATGAAAAGGAAGCACGAGACCGCTGGCCAAAAATCGGCGTGTGTGCAAGCGCCAGTAGGTTTACATGTGTCCCTGGAACCCCCGCAGCTGCCGATATATCACAGTGACAATTCTCGACAGCCGATCAGTTTTTTGCAGGCGTCGGTACGTGTGCAAGCTCCAACTGTTCTCTATACACCACTAGTGGAATGTTGCCAACCGGTTTCAAGTCATTCGACATGAATCGGTGTGGTGTGCAAGGGGCCTATCAACTTGCACTGAAGACATATGAAAAAACCATATTTTAATCTGAGATTAAATTTTTTGAATTCAAAAGTTTAAAGAAACTTTCAAAATAATTTATGAAGTGAAAACTTAAGTCTATTTTTTTTAAATTGATAAACGTTATATTTTCTTTATTAAATACTTTTGATTTACTTATTCATTGGTGAAGGAAGCACCATCTGCATTTGTAATCTCCAAAATATTTCTCATAAGCTTGAAATATAATCGCAGCATTTTCTGGGTATGTATGTCAATGACACAATTCATTAAATGAATTTTTTAACAGAAAACTAGGAGATTAAAATTTATTTTTTATAACACTATTTATTAAATGAAGAAAAATTACCCATTCTATCGAAATCAAACTTTTGTTTAATCCAAAAAGACTGCCAATAGTTAAATGGCTTTTTTTTTCAGGTTTCAATTTTGGCAATGAGATATATTTATAAAAGGAAGTTCATTCAGCTTATTAGATAAAAATATTTTGATTTCCAAAGTAATTTGACTAATTTATTAAAAAAACAGTTATGCATGGAAATTAGAAATTGAAAGATCTTGTTTTTTTTTTTTTTTTTTTTTCATTGACACATTTGAAGATAACTTTAGGCAATCTCCTAGTCATCTACTTTACTATCTTAAAATAATAACAATGATTCAATGATAATTTAATTGTTAAAACCACATTATGAGGACAAACTGTTGCTTTTTTTTAAAGTTATTAAGTTGTTATGAAGCTACAATCAGGAGTAAAATTCAAAAGAACTTTTTAAAAATTTGTGTGCTGATATAAAAGAACTTATATGAATGTATAAGAGGATAGCTATACACTTTTCTTGATGCTACCTTGAGTTTCCTTTGCCTGTAGTGTGCTTTTTTGACTGATGATTGGCAGATTTTTTGCTTTATTAACTGATCTGATGGTCATTTTGTAAATCCGAATGGTTGGTAAAGAAGATTATGTGATTTTGAGTGAATTTTACACCTTCAAATCTCTTCTAATGATAAAAGCTATTGTGTCTGCCACTGTTGGTGATATACAGTAAGGTGACCAACTTTCTTACAAGAAAAAGGAGGACACAAATAACTTTAAAAAAATATATTGTAAATAAAACAAACCTTATACTCATTGCAACAATAATGCAGAATGAACTACAGTCGGACCTCTATTTTGCAAACTTTTCCTTGGAACCAAGAACATTTTGTGAATTTCTTCGTAAAATAACCTCCAAATAGCGAAGTGCATTCTCTATTGAACGAACTTTTTCTTGTGATCCAATATTTTTTTTTCTCCCTATTTCTCAAAATGTTTCTGAACATTTCAAACTTATTCTTTCTTTTAACACATGTTGTGGTGATCAATGACCTTGAACTGGTTTACCAGTCTCCTAACTCATTGAGAGCAGTAAAATCACAGTCATTCTTTTCATTTCATTCAGGACGTGCAACCTTTACCCCCCACACACACACACTGTCCACTTCACTAGAAAAACTTTCAATATCCCTTTCACCCTCAATGGAGCTGTTCCGTGTCCTCGAACTTTATCAGTAATTAAATTTAAGGACGCATGTGGTAATGTATGCTTAAAATTACTTGTTGAAATAAATGTGATAATGTCATTAAAATTCATTACCTTTAATATAAAATTATTTTTTTTAAATTGAAAATACTGTGTATTCCCGGACAATGTTTTGTTTTATCCTAGTTTTCCTTGCAGATTTCTTTTTGATGGGTAAGATATATAAAACAAAT
>BGPR01005829.1:256-10543 GCA_013235015.1 Araneus ventricosus
ATTTAAATTTTAGACGTTTTAAAATTGTAACTCAACAAATAAAGACGACACGCATTAAAATACATTTTATGAAATAAATTTGATCAATGTAAATGCATTTAAGATGTTCCGAGTGTTCAAATTTTACAATCTATTAATTCAGATGAACTATTTTGTAATAATAAAGTGCTAGGATTAATATTATTTCTTTCATTGTAAAATATATCGTAAATTGAACACAATGATTATCAATCGGTTCCAAAATTTCCTTAATTCATGTTACACTGAAAAATGAATCGCTATCATTCACGCTATCATTAGATAGTAATGAGTTTTTATTTTAATTTTTATCACACAACATTCTAAAGCATTATTTCTTTAATTTTGGAATCTCGGGAATGCTAGAAATAACAAAAATTGATGCACAATGGCATGAACAAAAAGACCGCATCTCTTCCTTTTTTTTACAAGTTTACAATTACTTGCATACTTCACTTTTTTGAAGATGTAGCAATTCTTACTTTTCAGCCACGCTTTTTCGAAGACACTAACGGACGAAAATAATATCAATAAAAGTTTGACCATTTAATAGGAAAACTTAATATTAATAGTAAATTAAAATAATTGTTTTTTAAAATATTAAATTTTATGAAATATACATATGCTGGATCTTTTGTGACTTTAAATTTCAATGCCTCTGATTTTAGTTCATGCTAGCAATAATTGACTTCCTGAGTTAACAAATAAAGTTAACATACATACATGGCTATATATATATATCATACATTGCCTAAAAACAGTAATGGTCGAAAAATGAAAATTCTGAAGGTGACAATTCATTAATTAAAGAAGCAATATTCATCTCGATGATAAAATTTCCCTAATTATGTTTAAAATAAAGGATATCACACTGAAAATTGAAACATGCTGAACTAGTGAATAAATAGGGAGTTTATTGTTCTACAGCATTTGCCCTAGCAAATTATACACGCAAATCATTTGCAAGGAAAAGCTCCGTATCCCATAACACAGGTGTGCAACTTACTCCATTTTCCCACGTAAGCAAACTTCATATTTTATTCTACGTGTATCTCGCGCTCTACGCTAACGTGGAATGTAATTTTACTTTTGAGAGTCTGAACTGGATTATTGATATCAATCTCCCTTAACCAGTAGTTTCCAGGGGGAATGCAGTTGTATTACTCTTAAATGCCAAAACTAAATATTGAATATCAATGTCTAAATGACATGGATTATAACGTTGGGGTAAACAACATTCGAATACTTGATGTTTTAATTTATTGGATGTGTTTATTTCTGAAAATGAGCTCTTCACACTTTGTCGAATAAATATTTAACAAAAATCCCAAATATTAGATTTTGTTTTCTTATATCTAATGTAGTAAACTGAAAGTGTTAAAAATTTACTTACGTCATGGTAAAGAAGTTAACTGAAAAAAATTCGACGTGAGGTAGTCTTAACATACTCCACTGTGACTTTCTGTGACGAAAGTTTTTCTATGTGTCTAAAGTAGCTCTATGTGACTATGACCTATGCAATGTGACCTTTCTCTGTTAAATGAAACTAAATCCAACTCAATTAAATCGATGGAAAGGACAGCTCAATTAAATCAACAATTGTTAATAAGAATCATTTAAGAACAATTAATTAATCGATTACTCAACTGTGACTTTCTGTGACTAAAATAGTTCTATGTGGCTTTGACCTACGACCAATGCTCTATTACCTTCCTCTGTTAAAGGAATTAATCTGAATGAATTAAATAATCTGAAATTATTTAATTATTAATCTGTTAAAATCCAATTAATATACCGCTCACAACCGATGCATGCGCGCGCAGCTGTCGCTGTGACGTCATCAAATTCTTCGTGATTTTCACCAACGTTGCAACTCGACTGTTTCTAAACCTTAATTGAAAATTCTAAAATTATTTTGTAATCTTCAATGTCAACCTTTCTCTGTTATAAGAATCTCAATCCAACTCTCTATGTTATTTGGTTACGGCGCTATAAGCGTTTAAAAATAACACAAAAAGCGTCATAAATTTTCCCTTCCTGACACACCATTAGACCAATATGGCCAGACGTAAGTCTACGTCAAAACAGAATTACATTATAAGATTTACTACGTTTATTTATAGGGTTTTTATTAATATTTAAATTACTTCTGTGGATGCATATAAACAAATATTTTCATTTTCTTTATTATTGACATTGCTAAGGATAAGTTATTTTGTGAATGATAAGAAATTATTATACCGTTTTTGCTTTCTTAAATGTTTAAAATGAAATTTTATTTCAAGTTTATTTGCTATTTTTTTCAAGAAATGTGTCAGAATATTTAATCGTACAGGGAAATAAGAAATCAAATTTAAATTCAATAAGAACAAAATAAAAAATAATTTTTAGTAATTTATCAAAAATCATTTGATGTTCAAAACGTTCAAAAGCTCGAGGTTTTATATGATTAAGATTCTTTATTTCTTAGTGTAGTTCTCAATGTGATATGTTTAAACATATATATGCTGACGCAATTTATCTTGTCTTTAATAAAGGACTTCGTAATTAATTAATGATTTAAAAATCATAAATAATCGCAGAAATATACAAATAGAAATTTTCAAAGTGTATATTTTCTATCATTTAGTTTAACTCCCTTTTTGTTTCATGCAAGTCAAGAAAAGCGTGATTCCAATTAAAACCAGGCACATTCTATCGAAAAATAATGAACTGATTCTTTCCATATTACTGAAATTAATGTACATGCACAGGAGTTTGACAACAATTTTCTATTTGTTTTGTTTAAGCTTCCTTACAAGTACAAGATACATAATTATGCTGAAAACAATAGCGATTATGGTCAATTTCTAATTGCATTTGCTACTGCCATCTTAATATATAATTAAATAAATTTTTGTATTTTCACTGTGACTCATTCTTTGTGCAAAAATACGTAAATGCGAAGTTATTATGTAGTATCCTATTTTCAGAGGTTGGACAAAAATTCAGGCCACATAAAGGAATAATTTTGACTAATGGCGTTCCTTTATTCAGAAAATTTTTGTCCTGCTTCAGAGCTACAATGGCGTGTGGCCTCTGAGGAGAATCGCCATTTTGGTTCTTTTACAATTTTCTTCCATTTTGCTTTCATTCTAATTGTATTTTTCGTTCTATTTTGCTTTTTTGTGTTTTATTTTAAGGTTTTATTAATGCCTATTTTTATAATTTTTAACTAATTTTTCGAAGTTCTATTTTTGTTTTTCGTGTATTCTATCAGAAGCAGCTGCATATGCGCCTTTCTGTATAATGCAAAAGAATTTTAATTAATTTTTAATTCAAGTTCTATTAATTTTTAATTTAATTTTCGTTAATTTTATCAATTTTAACTGTTATTATGTAGAGGTTGAGATAAATTTCAAAGAATTAGAACAGCGCAGAAAAATGGCAAATTAGTAAAAGTCTCCTTTTCTTTAAACATTGAGATTTCGTAAGTAAGGTTCTAATTAGATTAAAATTATTATTTAAAAAGAGACAAACACATATGCTTTTCTGACAAACGACTTTTATAATTTTCTAAAACTGATATTATTTATAAGCGACTTTCTAAATTCGCTAATAAATAACATCAGGTTTAGAAAATCTAAATGTTCTTTCATGGCCAGTTTGTGTGTATCGCAGTCGATGAATTTAGACAAATTTCAGCAGAGCATCTTTGAGTTATGAGCTATAAAATTATTTTCAGTGGGTTACTAAGCATAGATCGATTTTCTTTACACCTTTATTTCTTCCTTTCGCTATTAAAATAAAAGTGTTCTTGTATTTTTCGATTTTTTTCTGTTTTGTGAAAATAAAATAAGATCGTTCTAATACAGTAGTTCGCTTAGTACTTTGATCAATAAATGAGGCTTATTCCAGTCTGCTGGCTAATTACACGGCGGCTGATAATGGTAGACTTGTCAGATAATGACCATTCGTTACCGAGTCCATTTTGAGAAGATTGCATCAAGGTCATTAAATCATTCTTTTGCCGTATTTGTCCTTTTAAAAATATAAAAAGGGGCACACGGAGATCATATTTGCCATATTTATTACACCGTGATGCATAATTATAAATGCTGTGTAATAATTTTTTATGTATATTAAGTGCATTAACAATGACTCCTATTACAGAATGCATGATAATAATATTTTATTATTAAATTGTTAGTTAACCTAGTTTTAGGTTTGTGTTAAGTATATTTATTTACATGCAAAATAGAAAAATCACGTTGGTAAAGCATTATACGAACGTTAATCAAATAAATAAGGTTATTTTTCCACTAGTCATTCCATTATAAAATTTATAGTCAGAATTGAGAACAATGATATTGTAATAAAGTTCAATATAATTTCTTTTTTATTTCAATTATATTTCTGGAGCATATTTCTCAAAATATTAAATGATATAAAAGGGTTATACAGCGAATCATAAGTTTTGAACTTAAATTAAATAAAAACTGATTTGAATGCAAATGCCTATAAACGCTGGGTAGAGAATTAAAATCTTTTATTCATTAGTTTAGAGGAAATATTCTACCTCGAAATTACGAAAAATATATTTTTATGCAACAAATGAGTATTATGTTGAATTTAATGATTCAATCTTCAGATATTTCTAGCGTGCTCCAAGCATTATTGGGTTAAAATACGGCTCTTATGGATGATAAAGCTGATTGTTAAATTCAATGTTGCATTGAGATGAGGATTTTAAATATAGAACACATGACAGTAGCGCAAGCACGAAAAAAAATTGAGAAACTACATGGTAGATCTCATCTTTAACAGTGGACTAGAAAATTGCGCAACGCATACCACCATTCAGAAATGACAAGACACAAGGCCAAGAATGGCAAATTAGCCACGTTCTATAATACAGGGTGTCCACAAATGAAGTATCACATTTCAAAATATTAATAAAAAAATTAAGGATGTTGGAACTACGCATTTTTTTAAAAATGAGAGCGCATCTCAAAAAGTTTTTATCAGATAGGTAACGTGCCATTTCGGTGATCTAGGGGGCCGTAAATTACTGGAAATCAAAAATTTGTTTAGAGGTATTATCTGAGAAAATATTAAAACTGGATGAAAAATAAAAGTATGTATTTGTAGGGAATTTTACTCTCTTTAATTTGTTATTTCACATGTAGTGTTAAAACTGAAGAGTTTTCGTGATATTCAAGAAAGACTGAAAAAAAGAAACCAGAAAACCCGCATCGGCATCTGCTGATCGGTAGACATTAAGTACGGAATTTTCTCGCTGTAACAAATTTAGAACGGCGTAACGCCACGTTACCTATCTGAAAAAAAACTTTTTGAGATGAGCTCTTATTTAAAAAAAAACATAGTTCCAACATTTTTAGTTTT
Source organism: Araneus ventricosus (assembly GCA_013235015.1). Classification (NCBI taxonomy): domain Eukaryota; kingdom Metazoa; phylum Arthropoda; class Arachnida; order Araneae; family Araneidae; genus Araneus; species Araneus ventricosus. The sequence goes on from BGPR01005829.1 coordinate 5,660, forward strand.
TTTTATTAATTTTTGAAATGTGTCACTTCATTTGTGAACACCCTGCATTCAAAATAGTATGAAAAATGTAAAAGATTATGAGTACATGATTTTAAATGTGAGTGTGACGTCAAGTTATTCGCTGATAGCCTGTTTCAGAACTTCAGAAAGCAATAGCATTATTGATATAGCTAGAAAACCACCCGTCATGGTATGATGGGTACAAAATACCTCTTAATTCCAGAAATTTCCCGTTAAATCTGACGTGTTTAAATGCATATATGTGCGAGAGAAATGTTTAACATTGATTGAAAACAAATAAAATGTACATATGTATTACGACAGGAGAATTTTTTTCATTTGCATATTATTTACATATTTCTTTATTCAAAAACCCTCTTAGTAAACAAAATCAGTGTGAAGTATTTTTCGTTGTTTAACAATTTTCCTTGGACTTCAGATGTCTGTGTAAATTTTAACGTTGCCAAAAAATGTTATCGAATTATATCATCACGATTGTACAAAAAATTAGATGCATCTTGGCGTCCAAACTATATAACGCGCATGAGATACGACTGACGTAATTTACTACTTTCTACTGAAAAACGGAAATTAATTTGAAATATATGATTAATATAATTTAAAATTTCACGGGAACTATTGATCATAGCGAGATAAATTTTATATCAATGGATAACAAATTTTATTTCACTATTTTAGAGCTATTAAATTTGAAATTAGAACGACAGTTACTCTTTTAAATATAAAATAACTGAAATTTAGGTTCTCTAAAAATGAAATAATGCTGTTTAACGTCTCGCAGTGCTATGGCGCGAGTTTTATTGTTGGTGACGTCAGAGCGTTACCGAGAGATCTAGGCTATTAATGCGATTACCTTTCACCGTTCTGTATCTAGGTAATCTGCTTTTATCAAGACTGCAATCTAATTTCACTTTTCTTGAATTAAATTAAAATGTCTGTATTGCAATCCTTTTACTAGATACACCTATTCTGTCGAATTTTTCTTTCTCATAATTTTAGTAAAAATGAATTTCTAGTCATTTTCTGCTCGGCGTTCTCATATTTTTGTCTCGCAAACTTATAGAACAAAAGCGATCACTTTCTTCATGGGTTATATTTGAGCTATAATTACGTCATCAACGAAACTTGTGTGTATTCTCCTTCCAATTAAATAATCTTCATATATATATATATATATACCTCTTTAAATATCACCTAATGTATTTTCTCTGTAATATAGGCCTCTCTACAAGGACTTTCTTGAAAATGTTTATTATCCCCCTTTACTATCTTTTAGTATGAAAATATTCGTATCTTATTACATAGATGATCTGCATACATTCCGTTACCATGTGCATCATCCAAATATAAATAAGGTTTCTTTGATTCATTGTTATGTTTACGTGCATATTTATATATAAAATATAAACATACTGATATGCAGTATATTTAGACACTTGAATACTTGCATGTAGTTTCAGCTAAAATAACTGACGAAAAGAGCCGTCTGTAGACAAATACATAGTGCCCAGATGTGGTAAAATGGATACTTTCTTTAGAATATTACTAGAATGGATAATTAAAAAATATATCTTGAACTATCTAGAATAATGATACTTTTCTAAGTAAAAGGGATGATATATTTTGCTACATCTAGACACCATATCCGACGGGAAATATTGTTGTGCCTGCTAGCGATAAATTACAGGGATATAGTTTGTAAAATGCACATACAGATTTGTGGAGTAACATCGATTTAGTGAAAATCGATCTTTTAGTGATAATGGAATCTTTTATTCATTGAAAATATCGATTTATTTTTGTTAATTGTACAATGTCATAATCTTTAGTAACATTTTGGTCCTTGGTTTTGTACTTTTTGTTTCGTTTTCGTTAATTCGTATCCATATTATGTATTATTTCCAATGGAATGCTAAAAATTTCTAGAAAATTAGAGTAAGATGCTTTGAATCGATAATTTGAATACGTAAGGAAATATCATACTGCATAATGTCACAGGTTTAATGGTATTCCTTATAAAATAATCTAAATAGCCTGCTGCGTTACAAACCCTAATTGGACTAAATATAGAAGGAACTATTTAATACAAATATTTACTACCACAAGGGAGAGTATAATTTTGAAATTATTAAAATAGAAACAATATTGAACAGATATATCGAAGTTAAAAAAAAGAGAGAAATTTAAAAAAAAGTGAAATTTGATCTCATCCACACTTTCAATAAGGAAATTCAACCAAAAATGTATAAATAATATAAACATACACAAATTAAGGCAAATGTGTCATTTTCTCCAAGTGGCTATTTTTTCTCCTTTCTATAACATACTTTTTTTGTTTCTTGATTACCAATTAGGGTAGAACGAAAAAACATTTTTTTTTCTTTTTTTAATTTATAATAGTGCGCAAAAGTTGAGTTTTGGTGCAAAAAAGATAAAAACAAAATTTTGATGCAAATTGGAACACGTGTTCAGGTGCCACAAGTATGATAAATTTTCAGAAATCTGAAAATTTGTACTCTACTTCAACCTTCTTCTCTAATCAAATTCGTCAAGGAGAAGAAGTAATTTTATAAACAAACGCTCGATATTCTAAACTATATAACTGAGCAAAAACTACCATATTTACATAGATATTTTAACATGCCCATTTCTACTCGTATCTAAGGAAAATATATACCTTTACTGTTGCTCTTTTTATTTCGATAGTACAAGAAAATATATGGGCTGCAAGAAAATATAAATATTAAATGTATTGAGCTGGAAAGAACTCGCTCCAGAAACATATCACCTGAAATTACTAAAATTCTCCCCCATTAATTTTATTGATTATCGGTGGATTGGCAAAACACAAAACACATTTTTGTACACAACAGCGATTACAAGGATGCATAAAATATTTGTGAGCGTTTTTCTTCAGTTAAGTGTATAATAGAGAAATAATTCCAGATTAGAAACAGCATATTCTATTTTCAATCATAGCCTATTTCTTGCAAGTTTTTGGCTAATAATTAATGTTTTTATATACTCACAATAGGTTTTAAATATCGTAAAACATTTTTCTACTAATAAAAAAATACAAAATATTTAATTTTATCCTTCATATTGAAAATGAGAAATTAGAGAAAAATGTTGAAATAGATCAAAATTTGTCAAATTTATGAAACTTTATCGTATTTCCGGCACCTGAAGACATAATCCAATTGCCATCGAATTTCATGTTTGTCTTTTTTGCATCCAAAGGCCACTTTTTCACACTAATACAAGCTGTAAACAGAAAAAAGTTTTTTCTTTCCACCATATTACCCATATCTTATTCAGTATTAAACATGAAATATCTATTTCATGCAATTTTATTTTAGCATCAGTTACCCGAACTTACTAAATATAATATGAATATAAATCTAAACATGATTCACTTTTACATTATCCATGTTATCCGCCTATTATGGTAATTATCTGGGCTAATCGAAATATGGAGTTAACCCCAAAATGTACATAAGTATTCACTTTAATAGTCAACTATACGAAATAATTGAATCTATGCTTTATTTGAATCATTGAATTATCAGCGATTCATAGTTGTATTGAAAACTCGGTAAGTAGTTATTTCAACATTGCTTGATTCGTTCTTGGGTATATTTCTCATTTCCGTTGCTACGAATCATTGTATTTCGTATCTAATTTTAAATCTTCATTCATAAACTCTAAAGGAATGAATGAGTTTCCTTCCTTGCAATGTATTCGAATCAGTTTAACGGATGTAGTGTTAGTAAGGAGTTCCAAAACTTTTAAACTAATATCCAAGATAATTTATCAGTGGTTAAACACTAAGTAATTTATTACTTTAGGATAACATCCCTCATTTTAAATCAATTTAACTCTAGTTAGCTGAAAATATCGATTGGACAATGTAGAGCATTCGAGTTTAAGTGAGTCGCGTACAGTGAAGAATATTGATATTGAAACCTTGTTTCTTTCATTTTTGAGTATATTTCAGAATTCCGTTGCAATTAATCATCGTATTTCGCATCTAATTTTAAATCTTCATTCATAAACTCTAAAGGGATGAATGAGTTTCCTGGATTGCAATATATTCGAATCAGTTTAACGGATGTAGTGTTAGTTAGGAGTGCCAAAACTTTTAAACTAATATCCAAGATAATTTATCAGTGGTTAAACACTACGTAATTTATTAGTTTAAGATAGCATCCTTCATTTTAAATCAATTAAACCCTAGTTAGCTGAAAATATCGATTAGACTATGCAAAGTATTCCAGTTTAAGTGAGTGGCGTACAGTCAAGAATATTGATCGGTGACATGGGCCACTGCCACAAAGAATTGCAATTGAAAGGAAAATATGAACTTTTCATTTGAAGCAATGAATAAAGCCTATTGGAAAACGATGGGATAAATTATAATACAGAGTAGGCTTCAGTTAAAATTTATTGCATGGCCGCAAGAGTACTTGGAAATGCATTAAATAACTCTTCAGTGCTTAATCGGTTAAAATATTTCCTTTAAAATGAATAACTTTTGTTTCAGATTGCTTAATCATATATTAATTAACGCCAGATGATTAAATTCTATTTCCGGATAGTTTGGAATAGTATTTAAATCAAATGCCGCATATACAGTTTCACATTAGCATTCTCATAAATCTTAACTTATTTCAGAACAATTTGAAGATAATGAATTCGAAGAAGTTTACAGAATTATGCTCCAAACTGTGTCAAGATTCCATTTATAAACATATAGAAATTATTTTAATATTTAAGTATTGAACCGAAACATTTAACGTTCTCTCACGAGCAGTACAAATGCTGTACTGGTAAAGCATGTCTTGTAGATACGGGACTAGTATG
>BGPR01005829.1:10553-20629 GCA_013235015.1 Araneus ventricosus
TGTAAAGCAAGTCTAGTAGATACGGGACTGGTACGCTATAGGTACTGGTAAAGTGTGTCTTAGAGGAAAGTGGCTGGTACAGACGCAAAACCACTAAGAATTTCATATTCTCAGTGAAACTAATTTTTTCGCCAATCACTATGTAAATAGCTCTACTTTCCTGCCTAGAGTATCCAGATATTCAAAAACAATGTATGACTGAAGAAGGAAGACAAAGAAAGGTTACCCCTTGAGTGGAAAAGAGGAACCATTGATCTTAACATCTGAAAACAGACATACATCTTATTGTCGATTCTACTACCGGATACTTTTCGTTTTGGATGTTGTTAGAGAATTTTCTATAGTCCCAAATATACTCTTATTTTTAATATGCTTTAAGTTACGGTAAAACCAATGTCCCTCAAGTGATTATGGATAGAATACAAAAATATCACTCAGACAAAACTTCTGATTTAAGACATTAACATTAGGACTCTATAAACTATTGCCAATTAATTTATAACAGTGTATTCATACTGTAGTTTTTGAAATAGAAAAATGTGACTGTCGGACAATAATTATAAAATTTCTGTCGTAGACCCTATTTTAAGGCCCCAGAGATCCCAGAAATTGCTTGCAAAATATGTCATTTCAGTAGCTGATATAACTCATCTTGCCTTCTACTGTAATTACCAAATTTTAAGATTCAATTTATACAAGTTTTCTTCAATCACAGCTCTGATCTGTAGAGTACAATCAATTCATATTTTTAAAAGCAAACTTAAAAGATAAGGCCAATAGGAATATGTGTATGACAAAATGCCATCATGTAAGTCGCTCAAATAGAAGAATTTTCAATTTTCATAATTTGCATTGCTATTCCCGGTTCTGTTGGTGTGTTGCAGCGATTCAAATAATTCTACAACTCCGGTAGAAGGTAAGATTCAATTATTTAAGAATCAAAAATTAGCATACACATCTGTTTTTGTTTCTTTAATTCGTGAAATATTTTTTACATATATAAACTTTAACAGATATTGCTAATGAATTTCTCGTTATGCATCTTTAAGCAAATGCAAATATTGATTAATGAAAAGAATCATTACACCATCATCAGGAAAAAAGATGTTATTTGAAACAAAATATTAGTTATTTTGATGTCACTATGAATTATCATTTTAGGATAGCCGCAGTATATCTTCTAATATGCAATAAAATGGTTCATTGGCGTTCATTACTTTCAAAGAATTACTTAATTTACACAGTTAAATTATAAAAATTAGTATTTTAAGTCCATCCATTTTCTTTCTTTTGTAAATATTTTAACTTTTCTTTTTCAGTATAGTGCACAAATTGTTGAGACAATAAAAATCATAGAAAAGTGCATTAACATAAAAGGTGATTTTGAAATGGACCAGTTGTTTAAAACTCTGTGTATGAAACGCATTGTGAAAATTTCCACCACTTTATATCACGCGACTTCCGATTTAGAAATCTCGTTTGGTTGCCATAATGAGCCTGAATTAATTCAAATTCATTTGAAGTTTTTATTTTTAACAGTGAAACTCAAATTGCGAATCTACCAAATGAAGGCGTTTTTATGGAGATACTTGCTCGTGTGATGCATATTAAATACATCTAGAAGCCGCAATTTCTGAATTCTTTCGCAAATTACAGAAAAGAGGGATGTGACGTCACGGATTTGCATAACAAATGTGCAGTTAGAACCCAATGTTTGTCATGCTATTATGACGTCACGAGAATTGATTTCATTGGTAAATTATAAGTGACATCAAATTAAATCTCCATATATCGCAATTTTTATTATATGAGTTTGCATCTATTGGATGACTTAAACTTATAACAATTTGACGTTTTCTTACAGAATTCGCATTTACGTTCTCATTGAGATTAATTAATATAGTTGTGAAACAAAAATTATCAAAACCATATAAACATATCATACGATAGATTTGAATCTTCCAGGTACATTGCGATTATTTTAAGACGAAAATGATTGTGACTAATGGAGGAACATGAAAAACAACCAAAAGCAGTTAACGGTGACTTTCAAAAAATTATCAATAGTTAATAGCTGTCCAATTTACAGTTCGATTACTTTTAAAAATTAAAAAAACATCTATTTGATAAATTATATTCGATTTCTTTTAAGTAATTCATGAATTATACCCAGTTTACAAATCTCTTTGATTGCTTTTTCATAGGTATATAATGATTTCAAACTTAAACTCTAAATAAGAGTCAAAGAAAATATTATATAAAAGTAAACAAAGCAATATAAATGTTTTCCTATTTAAATATTTGCTTAGAGAGAGAATTCAATTACTAGGATATTCCTGGTCTATAATGTAACTTTGTGTTACGTAAGATACACTTGCTCTTTTTTCTTTCCAGAGCCTAAATATATTTAGCATTTATACTTTATGTAGTTTCTTTGAATGAATCAGTGACTCAGTTGTTGATTAAACTGTTGTCAGCAGAAAAAAATCGGCAAGAGGCTGTCTCTGCAAAATGGCCGCTGAGATTCAGGGGCGTAGACTTACTTACCTTAATAAACAGTGACTTTCTGTGACTAAAGTTGTTCTAAGTGATTAAAGTAGCTCTATGTGACTTTGACCTATGACCCATGCTCTATGGCCTTTCTCTGTTAAATGAAACTAAAACCAACTGAACTCAATTAAACCGATGGAAGAGACAGCTCAATTAAATCAACAATAGTTTACAATAATTAATTAAGGACAGTTAATTAATTGATTACTCAACTTTGACTACAGTAGCTCTATGTGATTCTGGCCTATGACCTATGCTCTATGACCATACAATGTTAAATGAATTAATCTGAAGAAATGAATTAATCTGAAAAAATGAATTAATCTGAAAAAATTAATGATTCTGAAATGAATTAATTATTATTCTGTTAAAATCCAGATAAAATACCTCTCACAACCGATGCTTGCGTGCACATCGGTCGCTGTGACGAGATCAAAATTCTTCGTGATTTTACCAGCTTTGCAACTCGACTGTGACTAAACCATAATTACAAATTCTAAAATTATTCTTGAAACATTCAATGTCTTTCTTCCTGTTTTAAATAAAAGTAATACCAACTCTCTATGTTATTTTGTTGCGGAGCTATAAGCGTTTAACCTTAACACAAAATTCGACGTAATTCAACAATTCTTGAGTAATATTTCGCGTGAACCTAAGATCGATGAATGAATTGCCAAATGTACTTAGAAAGTCTGCGTGCACGCGCATCGGTAGTTGTGACGTCATCAAAATTTTCAGTGATTTTCACCAACTTTGAAGCTCAACTGTGACTAAACCGTAATTTGAAATCCTAAAAGTATTTTTGCAATCTTCAAAGTCCACCTTTGTCTGTTAAATGAAACTAAAACCAACTCTCTATGTTATTTGGTTGCTGAGCTATAAGCGTTTAAAAATACCACGAAAAGCGTCATATTTTTTACCTTTCCCGACACATCATTAGACCACAATGGATAGACGTAAGTCTACGTCAAAAAAAGTCAGTTTATTAATAAGTCGTAAAAACACAAAATTATTCTTGTCCTCCGCTTTCCCTCACTTTCATTTATGTTACATATTTCTTGATACACTCAGTCTAAACAGATAACTTGTGATGGAATAGAGGAAAATACTTATACCTAAACATACTCCAAAAAACGAAACATAATACAACAATCTATTGTTTTGACCTAGTTTCTAAGATTACCCTCCGATATACCCTGCATTATCCGAAGTGAATTTGCTCCTGTTCGATACTAAAGCCAACACACATAAATTATTTATAACTAGCTTACAGCCTGGAGGAAATGTTAGCGGAAATTGTGTGTGGCGTCGGAGCTTCAAGTGGGTCAAAGTTGATGCTTCTCTACGACGTTAATCAAGAGACTGTCTTGTACCAAGCTGACTGCTCAATTAATATGACTGGAATACGCTGATATTAAATATCTGAGACAACAAAGAGATGAAGGGAAACACCTGGTTTCATTCCGGCTTGCACTGCGGACAGTGAGCACCTCTGATTAGCTAAGCAGAGTTGGTAGATTGCTTTCTGTGTAATTGGATGTTCATTTTTCTTTGTGTGAGTACTTTAATTTTGGTTAAGTGTATTATGTCATCATAGCTGTAAAGTAATATATAGAAGAACGCAGTTATTATAACCAAATTAGCATGCTAATTTTGTACTATTAATAATTAGGCGCGCAGAACAGAACACCAATCCACATCTCCTCACATAGAACCATTAAGATCCTTTATAATTTCAATGGAGAAGGAGGGGAAGAAGTAGAAAGAAAGGAGAGTTGAAGTAAAATCCAAATGCATATGGATTAAAAGAGAGTATATATATATATATATCAAAACAAGCAAGAAACAAAAGACAAAAATTCAATAACATACAAGAAATGATGGCCAAAAAATAGACAAAAATTTTATGAAATTGAAAAATTGAGCAACAGAGTTCTTTTACATGTTAACATTTAAATGTTTAAACTTACCTTTTGCTCTTAGTATATATAGTATTTTCAATTTATTTTAGATTTGGTTATTTTGTTTAATTAATGAATTTTAGTTTATGAATTGCATTTTGATATGTCTTGTTTACTTTGTTTCTTGAAGTTCATACATAACAAGTTATATATATAAATATATATATATATATATATATATATATATATATTGTTTGTTCATATATATATATATATATATATATATGAACAAACAGGAAACAAAATACAAAAAATCAAAAACATACAAGAAACAATGGACAAAAAAAGACAAAAATTTTAATAAATTGAAAAATATCATGGCGTGCCGCTAGTCCGGAAGGGAAGCTCGCCTATGATATTAATAAGGGCTTTTTTCTGCTAACGACGTATGAAAACCGTAAAAAATTGTCGCTGTCCCCTCAAAAACCACAAGACAATTAAAAATGGAAAAATTCTGTAATAAAAGATTAATGCAGTGAAGATGATTTAAAAAATAGAAAGCAAAAAATCGGAATACAGAATACCTATATATATAGATCAATATTTTTCAAACAATCAAAGCTTAAGTAACATTTTCAATATATACACTTGCTAAACTAATAATTAAAATTTAAAAATAGAGTAATGTTACCTTATCAATAATAATACAAATGAAACACAAAAAGATAGTTAGAGTATATTACTAATGTATTAATACTAATTAGATTATTACTACTATGGAAAAGGCAATACAGAATTGGATTTCCAACAATCAAATGCCAATCTATCTTAAGAATCGATTATGTCTCATTAATCCGAATTTGTGGCACCAACCCACTGCGAAAGCCAATTGTTGGAAAAAATAAAAAGTATGGGAGTAAATCTCCAAAATATTTCAACATAAGAAACGAGAAAATATAACTCAATGCTTACCAATTCATAGTCTTAGCAATTGTAATGACATGAGCTTTTTCCGAAAAACAGTTCCGCATTTAAAGTGAAAATATTATTTCTAAATTAGGCTATAAATACTATACTAAACAGCATTAAAAATTAAACCAATAATTTAAATTAAACACATTATAATAATATATATTAATATGGAAATGTACTTAAAAATAAAATGATGCAATCTTATATGCCAGCATGCATGTATTCAATGATGGAATATATATATATATATATATAGTTATATATTTTTTAAACCATTAAAACTCAAATAACATTTTCATCATATACACCTATTAAACCCTCATTTAAAATTAAATATAATTAACAATATAACCTAATATTATTCACACAATGAAATACAGAAAGCTAATAAGATTAAAAACTAGTACTATGAAAAAGCCAATCCAGATATGGAATTCCAACAATCAAATGCCAATCGACCTGAGGAATCGATTATGTCACATTATTTCGAAATTTATAGACACCAACCTTCTGTCAGGGCCAATTGTTGGAAAAAGAAAACAAATATAGGAATAAATCTCCACAATATATTAAGAAAAGAACGAAAAAATTAACTAAATCCTTACTGCTTCAAAGTCATAGCAAAAAATGCCAAAAGCTAAATACGAATTAAAGTTCCACATTTATTGTGAAAATATTTTAACTAAAATATGTTATAGATACTATATTAAAACATCATTAATAATTAAACTATAGATATATATATTTTAAATAACGTTATATATATTTATACACATACAGTAGAGTCTCCCTACAGCGAATTTCTCCCTATAACGAAATTTTTAATCGGAATATTAAATAACATTCAAAATATTCTCCATATAACGAAGTGGTTGTCTCCCTATAACGAATTTTTTCAGACCTTTATCTTTTCGATTTTCGCCATTTTTGAAGAAAACCTTGAAAAAAAACTGAATAGATAGTCTTTCTCATCAGGATCTGGTTTGAAAAATTGACTTCCGGCAAGTGCTTACTGCTCGTATCAGAAACCCTAGACTAGCACTTTTGGACGATTTTATTTCGTAAAGGGTTGACAGGCAATGAGTAAGAAGAACGCTTTTCCGTAACCTTCGCCCGAATAGGCAACTTTTTTTAGTTAATCTTTACAACAAGTCAATAAATAAAAATAAAATGCTTTTATATATTGCTAAGTAAAATGTAATTATCTCCCCCTCCATTTTTCACTTCACCTCTATTTTGGTGAAATCAACTCCGCCTGGCGCATACACATAATTGCAGAGAATGCTGAGAATGCCAGTATATGTTATATAATACGTTAATTGGCTCTGGATTGTAGATTGTCTATCTCTCTGACACCATACTTGTTGGAATTGTGACTGTGACTTCCACATGTGCCAAGAGGATGAAAGAATAAACTTTCTTAAACATAATTTGTTTGTTTTGGATTAAAAATTATTGAAAAAGAGACTGTTTTTAGCTTTTCTAAGGTTAAAATTTTTGATGACTCTGGTGGATGAGAAGCCACCAGATAAGTAGGCGGGTTCTCTCTTCTCTTGAGGGTACAATAATGCTGGGGGTCGAGTTACCTTCTCCAGTGATAGCACGCATCTCCTTCGGGAGGGGTCGGGCCGGGCCCAATGATGGCTACTAGGACTCCTATCTCAGTACTTGAACTATTGCAGTGACTGTCATTCATGTCCCTGGATGCCTAGGCAGGACAGGGGTAATTCCATTTACAGCTACTTAATAAACCGTCTATAATGATAGATTTAAGAACAAACTTCCCATAAATTTACCCATTTAGTATAATGTTACCTTAATTGCTACTAAGCAATGATTTTAAGATTAGATCGTAATTTATGTAATATGAACTGACCCGCTAGCTGTTGAAGATCAACTACTATTTTGACTCATTTTGTACTTGATTAGTCTTAGAATATGTTGTGATCAAAGCTGTAGATGTTCATGCATGTTTATGATATTCATTAGCTGGTTAATTAGAATAATTTTCTGCTATAAGGACTAATTTGTCACATACCTTATAGTTCTGAATATTCGGGATTAGAACAAGGAGAAACATGAGATGGACTCTTCAAACTTGCATACCACGTAGAGGATGTTTTATCCTTATGGATTCCCCATGGCCGGGAGGTTGTTGGTGGGACAAACTAGACCCCCTCGACCAGGTCGAGGGATCGAACCATTCTTTATTCATATTTTGTGAATTAAGCAAGTGTTTGGCTTTCAATCATGTGTGACTGTTTAAAAATATGACTAGATGCTGTCTTTTTTAAACACCCGCTGATGTTATAGGCGTAGGACCACTTTATTTGGGTGACTATTTTCCGATTTTCGGTTTTTTAGTAACTTATGTTGTTACCCTTTATCACTAAAATAACACATCTGTTATGTTTCTAACATCTGTAGTTACCGAGATATAGAGGATCGCGTCACCAATTCATGCGTATTTTTGCCCAACTTTACGACTGAGTAGTCGGTGAACTACAATTCCGATTTTTAATTTTTTGTGTAACTTCTGGTGTTACCTTTTATCTCTAAAATAAGACATTAGTCATGTTTTTAACATATGTAGTTACCGAGATATAGAGGATATCCCATACAACGTTTTCCTGTGGCGTTTTGGCGTGTCAATCAAATTCCTGCCTGAGACCCCAATGGGAGGAACGTAGTCCTACGTTAAAAGAATTATAATTTATTATTCTAACGTAAGGAAATAAGTAATTTAATATTCTAAAGTAAGGAGTAAGGAAAAATATCACTTAATTGCTATAACATACAAGGATTTGAATTTTTATAATATAGAAGAACATTTATTATATTTATAAGAACGAACAAATAATCTTCACAATATTCAACATTCGAATAATTTCACTTTTCTGGATTGTGCAATATTTCTGAATTTCAATTGGGCAACTCCAAGTTGCGAGTTTTATTGCTGCTCTGTCTCATTAGTAATCCAAAATTTCTGTAAGAAATAAATTTTGATGAATTCTTCTATTTGATCCCGTGGTTCTAGGTAAATAGAAAAGAAGCTTTACTTTATGCGGATAAATATAGCTGAGCATTTATTTTTCGAAAATCTTAAATGTCATACTTTGTTTGAATATTTCATTAATTCTCAATTCATTAATTTCAATTTTTTCGAAGCTAATCCCTTTAGATGCTGTTGAGTTTTTACCATTTATATTATAGAAATTACTCCACTAAAAAAGTTAATTAACAATAAAATAGTTACAGCGCATTTTAAGAATATGAAAGCTGAAGCGCTTAATACATATATTTAATTCCTAGGAATTTTTAAATCAAAGGCAGGTCTTCTTAAATTATGAACTAGTACTTCAAATGTGGTCTTCTACATCAATTTTTGTTTTTTAGAAGCATTGGAAGTGTTTGATTCTGTTAAATGTTTCATTATCATAAGGAAAAAATGCGTAAGACAGCCACTTTTAAAGCATTCAATTGAATATTTTGGTAAAAATTGAATTTTCTTTGTTTTAGGTTTCAGTCAAGGCTTTTATAATTGGCACAGTTTTCATCCTTACATATGTAATGATTTCGAAATTTGAAACTTCTGTAAAAATGTTTAATTTTTAATTATAACGCATTACTTCTACTTCAATCCTATGATAAATGTACTTCTACTTTAACTTAGAATCGCAAGATTTTCATTATTTCCCAAGCCTCAAAGTCGGTACTTCCCCGTTTCGGAACTATTTAAACTCACCGCGCTGTTGTAACGGTCTCTTTTTAAACATATCTTTCGACTAAAACACGCCGCTTCGTGCCTAAACTCTTCACTCCTGGCTTCGGGCTTCTCAGCAATGTTTCTTAAATCATCTACAGTTGAATACTCTGAATTAAAATTAATGATGTCTACCTTCTAATAAACTGTTCTTCGTTTTTCAAAGCTATCTTTTCATTGGATATGCCAGTTTCACACCATCACTTGAAATAGCTTTTCATCTATTATATATACTCATTAAGAATTACTTTTGTAGGCAGTAACAAAAACTGAAGTAGACATGATGAATACGGAATATTTCACTTTTCCTTCGCCTAAAGCAGATGTTTTGTGTTTAAGGAAAGAAAAAGACACGCTTTTCTCGAAATTGTTTTTGTCATTTATTTGCATCAAGTGGGAAGTACAAGCGATATTTCAAAAAAGATTTAGCTTATCCTTTCAATCCAGATAAGTAAAGCATATGATTACAACATTTTTTCTCCTCCCGAACCCAACTCCAATCCACATGCGACTACCATTTTATTCTTTCTCAAACTATTTCGACATGAACATTATTCTCATCCCGTCGGACCATTCCTTGTTTTTGTGCTTGCCCCTTATTTCTAAGCCCCGCTTCCGAAAATTACAATCGCTTTACGGCACGGGACGCTTTTATCTACAAGATAAAAGAAAACCTCAGGAAGGGCAAAAGAAATGGTAAAAATAATTTAGAATGGAAAAATCTCTATCTCCTTTTACGACTGAAACTATTTGTCGATTCTGTTTACGCCGTTGTGGGCACATCGTAGCGCAGAATTTAACTCTGCAAAATTGAAGACGACACAATTTGTTTCCTGTTACATTGAGAGTTTTGTTTTTACAACAACATCTGCTTTCATACATGAGAAAAA
>BGPR01005829.1:20639-45344 GCA_013235015.1 Araneus ventricosus
GCTACCTTTTCGCGGAGAGAAAAGAAACCACCAACGGAATTCAAGTGTTTTGAACAAAGAAAGGAAGTAGTGGAAGAATTCCGTTTCTGAGACAGTGGGGGTAGGGTGGAAGTAGGCGGGTGGGTGGGTGACGAGAGGGGGGTAAGAAAAGGAATTGAAACGGGATACTGAGCGAAATTACATTTGATTGTTCTCCCCACTCTAAAGTTCTTGAAATGAAAGTAGATTTAACGATTTTGCTTGAGGTGTCTGTTTCTACCTCTGTCTATCGTTTGCAGAAGTCTTGGAGATTTGAAAACTATCGAGCTTTTAAGATTATTTTGTAAGCGGCTTTGTTTTTAGGTGGGGGTAAGTTTTTATGGGGGTTGCCAGACTATTTTTAGTTGGGCTCAATGGGAATCATTAGAATTCGAAGGAATCAGACAATGACAGGATTTTGCGTTCTGTCGCATTCCCATTAGGGATAAGCGTTTCATCTGAACGCTTAAGAAGTCGTTTTATTTTTTTAAATTGATCTTATCATTTTTGTCAGTACTTGGCCTGGTTTAAAATAACAATAATAATTTTCTGCTAGTAGAGTACTGTGCAACGATTTTCATACTTTTTAAAGTTTCTTTTTATTTAGCTGCTTTCATGATCATAATACAGTACAACCTTAGGCTTAACAATTATATTCTTAAAATTGCCGACTGCGGCTCATAAGGTATAAAAGAAATTATTTAGATGGATAATAAGTTTAAATATAAATTTGAAACTAAAAGATAGCCAAAGATTATAAAAATAGATAACACTTATTTGGCGGAATGCCGATAACGATACAGAGCAATAAGTGAACTGTGTATTTTTTGTTTAAGCAATGGACATCTATTACTATTTTGTATCAATTTACAGTAGGTAATACTGAAATCTTTTGAGTGGGAAACGAATGCAAAACTCTCTTTGTAGGCTATTATAGCTAAAAAAGCGTTTTTAAGATTACCTTCATGAATGTATATTTAGAAATTGTTTATAGCATATAAATTATGCTTTCCCAAAAACTCTGTAATTTACTGTCAGTCCGCCACGAGAACTCAATTCGCCAAGTTGTCTAATTGACGGTGACAACTTGTTATGTTAGAGAAGGTTCATTTCTAATAGGAGGACTACGACAGAAGTAGGTGTTTTATTTTATTCTTAGCGCCAATTTGTGGCGGTAGTTGATCATTCGTCTTCTCGGTTTTACCAAACATCTCTAGCTCTTTTACTTCGCTTATCTTTAAGCGACATATCAAAATATTTTTTAAAGGATGGCAACAAAAATTCACAGAGTAAAATTCAATCATTAAATAAGTTATTTAAAAAAATCGTCGAGAAAATTTCACTATTAAATAGGCATCAAATTAATATATTTTTTCTAACTCACGTTGTTAGAAATAAGAAGATGGAATTCAAGATAACTTGGCTATAAATATTACAATTTGGCACAAGCATTTATATAAGCGAAAAGCTGTCGTTGTTATGCAGATCACACGATTTATAAGGCAGGCGAAATTATTTTGGCGAGATCGCATTTCTTGGCGAGAAGCGTCTGATAATTCCATTTAGGCTTAACAATTACAATCGAATTTTATAAGTTCTTAAAATTGCCGACTGCGGCTTATAAGGTATAAAAGAAATTATTTAAATGGATAATGAGTTTAAATATAAATTTAGACCTAAAAGATAGCTAAAGATTATAAAATAGATAACACTTATTTAGCGGAATGCCGATAACGATACAAAGCAATAAGTGAACTCTGTTTTTTTGTTTAAGCAATGGACATCTATTACTATTTTGTATCAATTTACAGTAGATAATACTGAAATGTTTTGAGTGGGAAACGAATGCAAAACTCTCTTTGTAGGCTATTATAGCTAAAATTGCGTTTATAAGATTACCTTCATGAATGTATACTTAGTAATTGTTTATAGCATATGAATTATGCTTTCCCAAAAACTGTGTAATTTACTGTCAGTCCCCCACGAGAACTCAATTCACCAAGTTGTCTATTGACGGTGGCAACTAGTTATGTTAGGGAAGGTCCATTTCTAATAGGACTTCAACAGAAGTAGGGTTTTTTTTTTATTCTTGGCGCCAGTTTGTGGCGGTAATTGATCATTCGTCTTCTCGGTTTTGCCGCAGTTGCACATTTCTTCCCATTTCGAGCTAAGTGCGCCAATGTAACAAACTTGAATTAGCGTTTACCTACTCAAAATGGATTCCTCCTACGATCATCTGTTTCTATGGCGACTGATGTCAACTAGACAACTTGGCGAGCAGATTTCTCGTGGCGGACGGACTGTGTGTTTGTTTCTTGCGACCCTCCCAACGTTCTGGAAGAACAATGTCCCGCCATCTATGGGCGTCAGCAGGCGTGATTTTTGGATTTTCGATTTAAGAGGCATTTCGGATAATCCGGGTTTCAGTTAACCCGAGTTCGGTTAACCGGAGGTTTACTGTAATGTCGAAAATATTTAGACTCTTTTCGAAACTTCGCCTGCAAATTCAAGATATTTTGCGCTCATCTAAAATAAAGCAGAAAACTTTTTACCGGGATTAAAAATCTCGTCCTTAAAGAAATTTTAGCACAACATGCAGTTAAAAAAATCCTGCGCGGACGAGTTAAACTATTTTTTTAAGTCCAGATTTAGAATAGAAGGAATAGTAGGAACTGGAGGTGATGAAATTATAGTAAAATATATGTACTCATAGTATGAGTCGACCTGTTCATAGCCGAAGGTGAAGGGGATTTCGTAAGTTCCAAATTAGTGTGGTCTTTTATTGCTTTTGTGACACTGTGGTTCAAAATGCAATTAATGCCATGTATATTGCATGCATGTATATAAGAGATTCACACAGCAGAACGGATGAAAATCATTAGCTTTCACTTGTATTAATTAGCTTACTTTACTGTTGGTTGTTGTTGTTACACAAAACCACTAATTTGGTTTCAAAGTAATTTTATATGTCGACAGAAATTTTTGTAGAAATTTCCTTTTATTTAGTGTGACTTATATTTGCTGGAGACATATCATGTCTTAAAATATTTGGATTGCGTTTATTATTTTTATAAAAATTTCAGTCATCTGACTCATTAGTGAATAAACTGATCAGTGCAAGAAATTTACGATAACTTAATTTATTATCTAAACAACTCTCTAAAATTATTTTATAACCAGCATCGAAATTCTGTTTGTTTTATCTTTGTATATCCTAGTAAAAAAGTATCAGGTCCAATTGTCTGTGGGAGAGTGTAAGTGGGTATTCATACAGATGAAGCACTTCTAAAACTTAAATAGCTTCATTATATTTTAGCTTTATTCTGTAAATGTTAAGAGGGACAATACAACAATATGAATTAAATAAAGAATATCAGTATAAAGATTATTACATTTTCTAATTAGATTTGTTACGTTTTCCTAAATTCTTTTTAAATCCATAATCCATTGAAATATCTTAATACTGCTACATTCTTTTTATTGAAATACAGCAAAGTTTACTTAAAATATCATTTGTTACTTTTTCTTATATACAGAAAAAGAAATAGGTAATTTTTAACTTGAACATAATGTAAATGTTTCTGAAAGTAGTTTCAGTTAAAAAGAATACTTTTAATTTGCAAAAGCACCAAATTATGGTTGGGTGAAATACAAAAAAAAAATTATGAAGGCATGCATTTATCTATAGATATGGATTTTTATTTCAATGAATTTAACATTCTTGAATGATGAATCCATTAGAACTAACACTTAGCCATTTCCTGCTACTTTGAAGTTGTCTGATGAAAAAATTGATTGAAACCTTGGGCGATTTTTCTTGACTTATTCCTCAAGTTTTGAATTTTAATAGTTCTGGGACTTATTCGGATCAATGAAGAAACCCGTAATATACTGTTGATAAACTCTTGCTTCTTTTTTTGTGACGTAATACATTTTTAGTTTCCTTTCTTTCTCGTTTGAAATTTATTCATATCTTTCATCAGAGGAATATTTTTTTTACTTTGATTTTTATGTTTTCTTCTTATACATGCACCAAATTGCTTGCTGGCCTGATGCCTATCCACAAAATAGCAGCTTAAAGCATTTAAATTTTTAAAAATGCAACTGCTGCAAGAAATTGCTCACATATTCTACTAGAAATGACTACTGTATTATTACTTTCCAGCGTATTACCTTTTAACACTACGTAAAACTTTGGACTTAGAATAGCAATTGAAGAACGGTTTCCGAAACTGCTTCTGCTATGAAACAATAATTACCTTTCAAAGTGACTGCCAACAGTAATTACCTACTCAGTTTACTACAAGTTATGTAAGAGGAAACAGCTTTCGACTTAAGAAGTTGAAACCACTCTTTAATAATGGACTACTTCTCTTCGAACTCCAAAATATTTATGAAGATAATTTTGAGATACAGAGTTTTGTATAAGTTCCTAAGTCTTGAAAATTGTTACTTAATTATTTTTAGAAAGAGTCCATGGGTATTTATCAGTAATACAAAACAAAGAAAAAAATTGGCTAAATTTTCGTTTTAGTGAAAATATAACAATCTGGTACGTTTCTAATTTTAAAAATTAACGCACAAACTCATAACTTTCTTCAGAAATACATCTTTCTATATTATCACAAGTTTTTAATCTCTAAAAACACAGATTAAAGCAATAGCTTGGTTTTTAAATATTCTTTAGTACTACTGTATTACCGTCACGAGAAAAACCCTGGACACTAGACATGCCTGTGGCGGTCGTTATGGAAACGGGATATTCCATTGCATTTTGGGGGTGAAGGAATGTTCTTTATTTCATTTGGCGTAGATAGAACCCACGAAAGTCTCGTTTCGCTTTGAACTGCGGTCGAAAACTGATTCTCGTCTTACGAATCGCCAAATGATGGGCGATCGCCAAATCGCCAAATGATGGGGTGGATTTTATAACCATTTACCTCCTTTTTTCGACTCGTCTACTTGCGGGAACCCAGTCCAGAGTTTTTTCTCCTGGCGGTAGGGCAGTAACGTTATTGGAATCTATGAAAAATGAAAAGAAATTGAATACTAAATTCTCATAACTTTCTTTTGAAATACATCTTTCTTTATTATCACATGTTTTTAACCTCTAAAAACACAAATTAAAGCAATGGCTTGATTTTTAAATATTCTTTAGTACTACTGTATTACCGTCACGAGAAAAACCCTAGATACTGGACATGCCTGTGGCGGTCGTTATGGAAACGGGATATTCCACTGCATTTTGGGGGTGAAGGAATGTGTTTTGTTTCATTTGGCGCAGATAGAACCGACCAAAGTCTCGTTTCGCTTTAAACTGCGGTCTAAAACTGATTCTCGTCTTCCGAAGTGCGTTTAGTTCGCCAAAAGATGGGGTGGATTTTATATCCATTTACCTCCTTTCTTCGTCTCGTCTACTTGCTGCAACCCTGTCCAGGGTTTTTTTCCTGGCGGTAGGGCAGTGACGTTATTGGAACCTATAAAAAATGAAAAGAAATTGAATACTAAATTCTCATAACTTTCCTTTGAAATACATCTTTCTCTATTATCACATGTTTTTAACCCCTAAAAACACAGATTAAAGCAATATCTTGGTTTTTAAATATTCTTTACTACTACTGTATTACCGTCACGAGAAAAACCCTAGATACTGGACATGCCTGTGGCGGTCGTTATGGAAACGGGATATTCCACTGCATTTTGAGGGTGAAGGATTGTTCTTTATTTCATTTGGCGCAGATAGAACCGACGAAAGTCTCGTTTTGCTTTGAACTGCGGTCGAAAACTGATTCTCGTCTTACGAAGTGCGTTTACATAGCCAAATGATGGGGTGGATTTTATACCCATTTACCTCTTTTCTTCGACTCGTCTACCTCTCCAGAGTTTTTTCTCCTGGCTGTAGGACAGTAACGTTATTGGAATCTATGAAAAATGAAAAGAAATTGAATACTAAATTCTCATAACTTTCTTTTGAAATACATCTTTCTCTATTATCACATGTTTTTAACCTCTAAAAACACAGATTAAAGCAATAGCTTGATTTTTAAATATTCTTCAGTACTACTGTATTGTCATCATGAGAAAAGCCCTAAACAGTAGACATGCCTGTGGCGGTCGTTATGGAAACGGGATATTCCATTGCATTTTGGGGGTGAAGGAATGTTCTTTATTTCATTTGGCGCAGATAGAACCCACGGAAGTCTCGTTTCGCTTTGAACTGCGGTCGAAAACTGATTCTCGTCTTACGAATCGCCAAATGATGGGCGATCGCCAAATCTCCAAATGATGGGGTGGATTTCATAACCATTTACCTCCTTTCTTCGACTCGTCTACTTGCGGCAACCCAGTCCAGAGTTTTTTCTCCTGGCGGTAGGGCAGTAACGTTATTGGAATTTATGAAAAATGAAAAGAAATTGAATACTAAATTCTCTCAGGCGTTATACGACATATTCTTAATGTACGAAGAAAGCAAATACATATGGAAATCCATGTAATTGTAAAATTAAGATCTATCTCATGGTAATTTGAAACTATTTGATATGAAACTTACAGATATGTGTTCGAAGTGTATATAGTAGTGAAAAATGAATGAATAAAGAAATAAAATGACGAAGTTTAAAATACACAGCAAGGAAGTGTGTATAAAATTAATATTTAATTTCATTTCAGTGTCATTTAACCGTTTTCACTGATTCAGCGTTATGTAGAAAATAAGAAATATACAGAAATATCCAAATAGTTTGGGAGATGTTCGGACGAGTGATGCCTCAAAGATTCCGGTTTCAAAAAGAATTCTGTTTGTTATGTGTGCTGAAAATATTCAAAATGGAAGAACTATATGGATATTTTTACATACATTCAAGAAATCTGTTAAACTGCTGAATATATCTACGAAAAATATGTGTTGAATAAAATGCAACTACTCTTTTTACTCTTATGAAGTTCCTCAACTCTCAGAGCTTTTGAATTTCTATATCTTTTATCAAAACTATTTTAAATTCATACGAAGTTTTCAATAGCGGTGAAAAGACTAAGAAAATATTTAAAATATTTTTCGTTGTATCTCTTTTGAAAAGGATTTACAAGTCAATAGAATAAAAGCTTTTTCTTCCGAAAAAAGCAAAATAAATTTTAAAATAAATGATGAAAAATACGACTTTAAATGTTAGCACTTTGAAAGATTCACTAAACACACACGCGGTTGCTTTTCAGTTTTGTATATCACAATGGAAAATATGCCATCGTTTTCGTATTTTGTCTGGTAACAAATTTGAAAAAAATATTAAAAGTAAGATTGAATTTTATTCAACTTTTAAAAATCATTTTCATTTACAAAATGAATCAAAATATCTGAAGTAAGTGTGCACAATTTGAATCCAAATAAAATTCTAATAAAAATTAAAATAAATAATCTGCACTTAAAATCAGAAGGACAAAATTCAATGCATTGCGCACAGCTCGCATGGAAGTTAAAATAACTTTCAAATGTCAATTTAATAACTATCTGATAAAACTGAGCCGTTAAGTGCGATAGGCGATTTCTCTAAATAAATTAAAGATTCTCTTCATAAAAAATAATGGTGACTTCATGGTAGTCCAAGAAAATCCCTGTTGTTTCTTCGCTAAATATAGCTCAAATTTCAGTAAGATATTTCATTAAAACTTATCAGCCTCAACAGTATTTCACGTCCGTTAATGAGGAACATGCGTACCAAGTTTCATCAAAATCGCTCCAGCAGCTTCGCATTTAATGTCAATAGACCTGACTTTACTACACCCTACCTGAGGTATTGGATTAGATGGTTATATTTTATTACCCTTTAAATGCTTTTAGATGGCCTATGAGGAACATGTATATCACGTTACTTCTAATTGCTCAACTGTATCAAATTTCATGTCAATCCTTCATTTGTCGCTTGCATTTAAACAACTTTGTCCCATCTTAACCTCAGAGATTAGGTTGGCGTTTATTTACCCCTACATTATTTTTAGTTGACTAATTATAAGTATATGTACTAATTTCCATCAAAACCGCCTAGCCATATATATCCAAAGCATGTCAATCACCCCAAGAGTTTACATGTATTTTGGCGATTTTGCCCCTCCATTCTCTGAGAAATTGGATTAGCGTTTGATTACCCCAACAGATATGATGTACACTTGTGTCATCAAAATTTTTCTAGCCGTAAAAAATTTCATGTCAATTGGCCCATTTATTAAATGTATATAAAAGACTTTTCCTCACTCCACCCTGAATAACTGGGTTAAGGTATATTTAGCCCAACAGTACTTCAAGTCATCTAATGAGGTGCATGTGCCAAGTTTCATCTTAGTTTGTCCGGCCGTTCCGAAGTGATTCTGGAACAAACATATATATAAACATACAAGAAACACAGGACAAAAAAGGAGACAAAAATATAATGGCAAAGAAAAAAGGCAAAGCATACAAAATATAATGGCGAGCCGCTCGTCAGGAGGGAAGCCCGCCTATGATACTAACAAGTTCTTTTTTCTGCTAACGACATACGAAAAACTTAAAACATTTATCGCTATCCCTTCAAAAACACAAGACAATTAGAAATATATATAATTGTATATATATTCATACATACATAAGTTGCGTTCTGTATATTATAAAGATTTGTACAAAAATTGCGAAATAACTTCCAACGTATTTAGTTTATTTATAGTTTAGTATCCTACTGAATTCTTAATCACCAGAAAGAATGCTTCTAAAGTGCAAATTCGCTAAAATATGATGAAAGAAACGACAAATATAGTAATTACCATCCTCAAAGCCATTTTATTCAATGCCATTCTAGAAATGCGATGAAATCTCCTTATCAAATCAGAACCAATGTAACCAACTCCGAAGCGTTAATTTTTGAAACTTAGTAAAATCCAGTTATTTACTAAGTTCTAATTTTCACCCAACAATTGCCATCGCTAAGTGACCTGGGTAATATCACAGCATGTTCGTTGAGGTGGATCCCATTTTATGCCTACTTTCAGCATTAAACTTTGTTTCGAAAGCGCAGGATTTTGCGGAAAAGGCTTACTATTTCTACATTACCACTAAAAGTCCTTACTGCATTTCCAGCGCTTCGGTATGGCCGTTTGCCATGTTTGTAAGCCGTTCACAGGCCGGCCAGGCATCTGCGGAATTTCAAACTCACGTCAAGAGCTGAAATCCTAAGCACGCAGTCCAATTAGGGATTTGTGTTACCCACGTGACAGAACAACCTGCTAACTATTTGGGTCGTGATGAAAGTCGTTCGTTGATGCTAAATGGAAATTTAACGTACTCTTCGAATTTGTTCTTGATTATAAGGGTACATTAAAGACCAAATCCTCCGGGAGGAAAACTTCTATCGAACTTTAATGGACGCTAAAATTCAATTTGCTAAGCAGGAGTTCAAATTCAAAGATTGATAGCGATGTGAAAAGTTGGAAATTCTCTATAAAATGTTTTAAGTTTTCACTTTGTAGTAACATAAAGAACTAATGACTTTCTTGTTACTTTAACTTTTAAAAGAGAGTGAAGATGATTGTTTTGAAAGCTCTTAGCATTTTAGCAATGACTTGTGAATTGTGTTGATTCTCAGTTTAATCGTGTAATGTGAATTTTAACTTTGTTCGCTGTAGCAGAGATAGAATTTTGCAAGCTTTATTCAGAAAGTAAATGTAATAGCTGGACTATAAATATTCTTTATACTATGGCGCATTTTAAATATATATTTCTAAAGCAGCATATCGTATTTATATATATTTTATTCAATACATATTGCTTACATTCGTGAAATATTTTTTCTCGAAATTTTGAGTATCACTGAGTTTAAGGAGTGGAAAGATATTCCAATATCTTCGATTTATTGCAGGAATACTACCGGTTGCAATGGCTCTCATTGCACGACTGCGAGAATATTTAAGCACATTATCTCCGTTCATCGCTCCTAGAACTCAAAACAACCCCTTGTATAAAAGTTTCTGTAAATAATATATAATTCATTGATATATTTTAATATGAAATTTTATTTTATAAATAATAAAATTTTATATACATAATATGCATATTATTGCAAAAGTATAATGTCACTTTCCTGCCTTACTAGTCTTATGTTTGGGAAGAGAGTTTTACAGGGGTAAATATGGGATGATCCGGGCCTTGGCGACGATCTTGGCGACCTTTACGACAAATCGAAGATTCCAGAAAATGTGACTCTTTTCTCGATATCTCTATTAGGAAAGAAAATACTCTTCGATGTACGAGAAAACTCCATGTGACGTCACGGCCAGTCGGTGAGAGTATATAAGGACCGCGCTTGAATCAGAGAGGTGTGTGTTGATCGACTGGAATGACTTTGGAGTTTCGTCTGCAGCGCGAGGTAGAAAGTTGGTGAGCTGAGCGCTATTGAAAGTTCTGTTATTATTATTAGTGATTTGGAATATTATTCTATTAGTGATTTGCTGACTGTTTTTGTTGCTAAATCTGAAAGTACTGAATTGTTATTACCTGTGAATTTTTGTCTGCTTACGTTGCTAATCTGTGGAAGATCTATTGTTTCCTGTTACCTGTGCTACGTGTTTTTCGCATATTTGGGAATAAACCTTCATTCTCCATTATCCTGCGTGTTGGACTGTTTACACCTTACACTCACAGAATTATTTCTGTAGCAATATATATTTGTGCGCGTTTGCGTGTTTTGTCTATGCATAATGCTTTTCCTTATGCTATTTTGTGAACATAATAATTATATTAACTATCATTGGAGCAGGTAAAGAAGGATAATTCTCCAAAATCTACTTTCTTTACATTTGGATATATTAAAAAAAACTCAAGTATTATAGAGGGAATGAAATAATTAATTGTAAGGAGCCCGATGGTCAGGAGGTATATCATTGAAAGCTGGTACAATTGCGGGATATTTGCGCAATCTGGACTGAGCAAAATAAGAAACTTTTGGTTACTTTAGTTTCAGAACAAATAGAAACACACGGGGAATGTATCATGAAAAACAAACTTGGTCAAAATCATAAGTATAGGTTTTTTAACGCAAAAATGTGCATCCTACAAAACTTTGAAATCTTTCTAGCTTATATAAATGTTATTCTTAATTACTTTAAATCTAACAGTTGCCGATATCGACATTGTTTACAATAACATTCAGTGAAAAGCGTCAGATGCTTAAAGAGATTTTAAGTTTATACAAAGTGTTAGCGAAATGTCTATGAAAAATTCTTTATGATATTATAAAGGGATTCTAAATACATTGCTCTTCAAAACGTTTTTAAAGTCGTTTTCTTCTTGGAACTGATGGCATCTTGAAAAATTGGATGATGTTACTTCATAGCTGCAAAAGAACTCTTCCTTCTATTGCAAGCCGTAAAATTGTACTAAAAAAACTAGTAGTTCTGAGAAAAGTAGACCTCACTCCCACCCCCCAAAAAATAAATAAAATCTCAGATTTTCTCTTCACCGCATTCGTTAAAAAGCTTAGCAAATGTTATTCATTGTGAAGATAGCATTGTTTGTAGGGACACAGGACATCATAATTAACTCTCAAGGAGATACACTGGTGTACAAAAGTTTAGCACAATTCTTAAGGTGCTAATTTGGTGTCAATATGGATAAAATGGTTAGCAATCTGATGAATTAGCAAAACATCTCTAGCTCTTTTACTTCGCTTATCTTCAAGAGGTATATCAAAATATTTTGAAAAAGATGGCAACAAAAATTTCTAGAGAAAAATTCAATACTTAAATAAGTTATTCAAAAAAAAAAAGAGAAAATTGCACTATTAACTAGGCATCAAATTAAAATATCTTTTCTAACTCACTCGTTAGAAATAAGAAGATGAAATTCAAAATAACATGGCGATAAATATTTCAATTGGGTAAAAATATTTACATAAGCGAAACGCTTTCGTTGTTATGCAGATCACACGATTTATAAGGCAGGCGAAATTATCTTGGCGAGAAGCGTCTGATAATTCCATTTAGGCTTAACAATTATAATCGAATTTTGAAAGTTCTTAAAATTGCAGACTGAAGTTCATAAGGTATAAAAGAAATTATTTAGATGGTGAATGAGTTTAAATATAAATTTAGAACTAAAAGATAGCCAAACATTATAGAAATAGATAACACTTATTTAGCGAAATGCGTATAACGATACAAAGCGATAAGCGAACTGTCTTTATTTACAGCTCTGATGTCATAATCTTAATGTTGCCACTCACTCTTTTAATATCGATTAAATTGATTAATATAATAATTATATATAATTAAAATAACTATTTTATTTTGGAATTAGAATAAATCGAAATAAAATATATATAACTTTTTCTATTGCTTCAAGAAATATTTCTGCCAAATTTGAATTAAATCGAACAACGCATTTGGTCGTAATATCGTAGCAAACTTACAGACAGACAAACGCTAAATGCTGGAGTTGGAACGTAGACCTCGCTTCGCTCGGAAAAAAATTAAATAGTACAAAAGAGCAATCAAATAGTTTTCTTAAATTAGGAAAATCTTATATTAGTTGTTCTGCAGTCCATAGAAAAACTCGGAGCTAAAAACTTTAAATCTTAATCTATAAGTCAGACAATAATTTTACTGGGAAAAATACAAAATTTAATTACAAACATCGTTCTAAAAGCGACATTTATCACTATGTTTTGCTCATGTTAGGTAAGAAGTTGTGTTATATTTTCTGTGAGTAACGAAACAAATACAACATTTGATTACAAACAGAATTCAAAAAGTTTAGTCTTTCAGTAAGTCTTTTAGTCTTTTTTAGTCTCTCAGTAAGTAATGCTTACTTACATTAGCTAGGACTTTACATTATCCATTTCGTTAGCGATCGAAACAACATAAATAAAATAAATGAGTCAGTACTTCCCTGCGACATGCACTACGCACAGAAATGCGAAGCCCTTCGCATTAAATTGAGCTCATTTGAGAAAAGATATAAAGTTTGGTGTAAATACTCATTAACCTCCTTTATTAAGCACTAAATGTGACATCCAAGATACAAACAAAACACCGATTTGGGATTTACGCTCCACTGGGTTTTTAACGGAGCTTCAAAACCGCTATTCCCTGAATACGAAACCCGGTGGCATCTGTCTTCTTTTGTTCAGATATGTCGTAATGGCGCCCTTCGTTCTAAATGGAGTCAGTGCGCGATTTCATTTCACGTTTATTTTTGACTCGGTTTATCTCAATGTTAAGTACGTCATCGAGTCGCTTCTATTAAATATCATACAGAATGAGACTGTCGCAAGAAAAAATAGTTTTCTTATTAATTCTAATACCATTTCGTTTCCAAGTACGAATTCGCTTGCTTCGAGATTGCGGTAACAAAGTTAAAGACCATGAAGATTTATTTGAGTTATTTTTAGTTAATGGCTTTAGCTGGCTTTTGGTAATTTTAATGTATAAAAGGAAACTAGCATACTTCTGAATAAAAGAGATCTTGAAAGAGATCGTCATTTTCTTCTTAGATATAGTTAACAATAATAACCAACTTTCATTTTCAATAAAAGAAAAGCTTTTATACCACAGTGTGCCAGGAAATTATGTCTACCAATATGTTTTGTAATTTAATTAGAAATATTTATTGAATATGGTCCTTGAAGTATAAAGGAGTCGAAGTGGCCTAGTCAAAATCTTTATAGCGTTATACTCAGGTTTTGCTCAAGCGAAATTCATCTGGACCAAAACCTTCCAAACAGATTATGAAATTAGGATTAGCTAATGTGTAATTTCTTATTTCTAGTATTTAACCAACTTTGGGATAGTGACATTTCTATAAATTCGAGTGCCTTCATTTAAGCCGGGAATAGAATGTATAACATTTTGGTGGATTTGATTTATAGTTAAAATTCTATTTGGTTAATTCAATATTTTTTTATTGCTGCCATGTTTTGAAGATACATAAGGGCTACTGGAGAGAGGTAATTTGGAACAGTCTAATGAAAAAGATGATACAAAAATAGACACCTCTTTTTATAGACATCCATTTAGAATCAGCGTTGGAACATTTGAATACAACGACCGACTTTCTGCCCACGATGATCGCATACACTGTATATAATATATGTATATTTGAAAAAATATAGAAAAAATTTTCAAATATATATAATATATATATATTTGAAAAATAAAAAGACGTTCCATACCTATCCAACTGCTTAAAGAATCAGCCATTCTGATTCCGGGTATGGAGTGGTATTCTGAGGTAATGGTTTGAAACATGCAGTCATCCGACTCTGAAGCAAGACCTTTGACACTTAGGTCAGTGCATGTGTCATCCTCGACACAGGAACGCTTAAAACTACAAAGACCCTCCCAAATATCCAATACAGCTTCAAAGAGGACGTAACAATTCAAATAAAATCAATATTTACACCATTAATCTAGAGACCTTCTTTCTCATACTGAACATCTACAGAGTTTATGAGAATCATATACCTATCTAGATGTGAAAAGTTAAAATTTATCTAAATGAAATAAATACGTAAAATTTAATTTAACAATAGCTTCGAAATGTGATAATATATCAGACAAAATTAACTATTTCCTGCCGTGTGAGAACCATTGCTCATTTCAAACATTTAAGCATTTTATCGCAGGAAACTCCCTATTTTTCGCATGAAGAAGGAAAATTAGTGTACAATCAAAATATTCGAAACAAATTTAACTTAGTTATCCTCTAACTCAAGTCAACAGTTCACTTTTTACTTTTTTAATTTTGCAAATACAACTGGGAATTCCTATAAATTTCCTTCCTAAAGAATAAGTATTTTTAATAACGGCGGGAAACAAATATTTTTACAGCCGTTACGGTGTATCCTTTGTTGAATATTTCAATGGGAAATTAGGGTAACTGTGTTATACGATTTACAACTCAAGTATTTTTCAAAACGAACTTCAATAAACCTTGATTATTGTTGATATATTGCTTTATGCGCAATGTCTCAGAAATTTCACACGTTAAAAGTCGCTATTAAAGCAGAAAATCCGTATGAAAGAATCAACAGAATGCATTTGAAATATATTTCTTTCGCTTTATTGCCTCATATACAACTTAATAAATTGCTCACTATTTTAGATAAAGCTATTCATTTCTAAATAATTACTACGTTGCTGCTTTAAACTGATATCTATTTCGATATTTTAAGAAATATTACGATATATTTCTCTTCAAGTAAATAGATTTCAATTTACATTCAGAAATGTAATATGCGTGTCATCAGTTCATTAAAACAAATTACTAAAATATAATAATTTATTAAAATTTCATTTAATGCTTTTGGATAGTCAAAATGCATTCTGTTTCAATTTAAATTAAGTGATTTTTTCATTTATGGCATTAATTTTTAATATTATTAGAATATGATATAATAATATTTTGTCATTATTATAATATGTGTTAGATGTAAAATATGTTCGCATAGATAATAGCAGTTATCTTTAGAACCACAAATGCATCCGCTTAGAGTTTAAAACTACATTTCACTTCCTAATGAGTATTTTCTTTCTATTATTATATTTTTAAAACATTCACTTGAACATTATTTAGACATATTGGTTATTCAATAAATCGACTGATAAGAAACATGTGTGGTCATATAAATTACTTTCAACATAGCAATCAATTTAGTTCAAATAAGTACTTACATTTAAAGCTATTTCTATTAAACCCTAACTTTTTCGTGAAATTCTTACATTTACAAAATATTGCATTTTTAAAGATATAGTGGTAAATATTTTCTTTTAATAAAAGTCGTACTTTTGGTATAATAATTATTTAAGAAATCTAACATATATAAAATAACATTAAGAGAGTAATACCAATATAATAAAATAAATACTTGAGAACTCATCCACCAAGACTGACACACACTTCCGGCTACTTATGATTTTTTTTTACCTCTACGTATTTTTTTTCTATTTTGTATTGTTTTCTATGTTGTTCTGTCCAGTGTATGTTTCTTTTTCATTTTTATTTGTTTTTGTACCCGTTACTTGTTTTTGTCCTTTCTTAAAAAATAAAATTCACCTCCATCCATCCAAACCGGAAAGGAGCCAAATGGCTCCATACACGGGGATGCAAGTTGTGTAATGTAATGTAATGTTTACTTCAAGAGATATATCGAAAAATTGAGCCAATGATTCTGTTTAAAATAATTGCTTTATCTGTACTAATAACAAAAGTGTGTGCGTAACTTTTGTTTTTGCTTTAAAGTACAGAGCTTTAGCTACCAAATGTGACAAAATATTCCTCACAATGTAGAAATGTGGTCCACAGAGCGATTTTTTAAATTTGTAATTAGAATTTAAATTAATTAAAAATTAAGCCAAATTATGAAGTTTTCCGAAGATTTTATCTCAGAAAAAAATTAGGTAAGGGAAAGTTTGGTAAAACGGCTTACCTAAGGTTTGAAGGCCTGTTGTAGATAAACTATTCCACATAAAGCTTGTCAAATTTTACTAAAATATTCTTTATATATCAGAGTTAAGTATATCTGTCAGGAAAAGTCACAGTTTCATAAAATTTTTTACTAATGACTTTTTTGTAGAAAAAGTCAAAAAATGGGATGCACATGTTACCTCTATGGTAAATTAAGGAAAGCTAGACTTTCAGTGGAAAAGTAGCATATTTTTTTATTTTATGTGACAATTTAAGAATAAAACAAATTTCTAAGATTTAACAATAGTTATAATAGTTAATAATTTAAGGAAAAAGACGATTTTTTAAAAGATTTAACAATAATTACAATAGTTGACAGTTTAAGAACAAAGACAGTTTTTAAAAAGATTTATCAATAGTTACGATAGTTAACAATTTAAGAATAATGACAATGTTTTAAGATTTAACAGTAGTTACTATAGCTAACAATTTAAGAATAATGACAATGTTTTAAGATTTAACAGTAGTTATCCTATTTAATAATTTAAGAATAAGGACAAGTATTTTAAGAATGGTGATAAGTAAGTAACATAACGTAGTTGCCTGAATCCTCCGCTCCATTGCAGATTTAGTGGACTCATTTAGGTTTCCTTATAAGACAGCTTTGCAGTATTGATTCTTCATACTCTTCTCTTTTTGATTGCTTTGTTTTGAGGTTTTCTTTTTCTCTTTTTTGAGTCACCACAAAACAATTTTCTCTTCTTTAATAGCATTTTTTTCATTTTCTCTTTTCTTTTCTTCTAACTGTTGGAAATATTTTCCATCAGCCCATTTGACGTATAGGTCAGATAGGAATTGCCCTCACAAACTATCAACTGTCTCACAACCTAAGAAAATCCTCTTCGGTCGGGTATCCGTAGCTTCCCCTAGTATCCCGTTTTGCCTTACAAGAAGTATCCGGTTTTACCCCGAGCGCAGAGGTCATAAGAAACCAAATAGAGCAGTACAATTATTGGAGTAAATCCTTATTCTTTGATGTGGTATAAATCCTTAGTAAACGTATAATAAGCCGGAGTAAAAATGATTTCTAAAAGTGTAATGATTTTTAAGTAAGGATGGTTTAAAATCATACGAACATTGGAGAAGTGCCGTCATAAAACAAATAAAACTACACAGACGAAGTGAATTTAACAGCAACAAAATGGAAACTATGGCCATTCTTTTTCTTCCCAAGTGGAATAATTCAGTATTTGTCCACTAGAAAGAAGAAATAATAATGCTAAAATCAAAGTATCCCGTTTTACCCCACCGTTCTCTACACAACAACTTAAAATTTAAAAAATAGCATCTTGTGAATGATATAAATTTATTTGTTGTGCAATATTTTTTTCCAATTTTAGTATATTTCTATGAATATTTTGCTATTAATTATTGAAACGAAACCTAAATCGTTCTCATTGTTGCTCGCAATGTTTTATCTTGCTTCTTTCTTCCTCTTTTGAAAATAAAAGTTTGAAAATTCGGCATATTTTCGCATATTGAGAAGATTTCTTTATAATTACTGGTAAAGTATAACTTCCAATCATAAAAATTTCCTAACAGTGCTTCTCTTTCCTGTAATATAATTTGATTTATAAAAATATATTACTGCTAATTTAGCACTGTTTTCTCTCTGAAATTTATTAGAATTTTGCCTGAAACAACTGAAGTAGTTTCTGAAATTTTTACTGAGTACACTTTATTTTTATTGAAATATTAAACAAGAGTTTTCTATCACATTACGTAAAAATATTCGTAAGACATATTCAGTATACACACAAAACTTTGATTCTGAATGAATCCACTGACTATCTTTATAATTTTTTAAGAACATATTTTAATTCAACAACATAGATATGGTGTTATTTTAGTTTTATCATTTCCTGTTTCAGTTTAAAGATCTAATTTCAAGTGAGATGATAGAGAGAATTAGTAATGTGCAGAACAATCGAACAGAGAAAGTGAAAGGCTTTTTCGTGCGAGTTAATTGCCAATCAAAACTTGAAGTGTAAAGATCCATTGCCAAGTATGGTAGCAAACATTAAATACCCTGCGCTTAAAAGATTTAATTGACATTTTTTCGCAACCAATATTTCTCCGAACCAGGTGGTCGACAAAAACGGATTTTTTTTTATTAAAAGGGCAAAATAGACATAAAATCTTAGGGGAAGTGTAAAACAATACATCGAAATATCCATTTAAATTGTGAATTATGTATTATTAAAGTTACAATTTAAATAATATGAACCTGGCTATCTCACATGATATTTAGCTAAAGACATTATTAAACGTCATGTTACTAAAATAATACTCATATGTTTTTCCCTGGTTATTTCTAAAATAAAATTTTAATTTATATAATCAATTAATTGTTCTGAATTTGACCACAAATGTAAAGTTTAGTTTCTAAAATATAAATAAACTCTGATGAATAAAGAGCTCCCACGCGAAATGATATATTTTCTTAAGAAAAGTTGCCAATAGCATTTGATTACACGTCAAAGAGAATCACTATCGATACACGATATCTTTCCTCTTTTGTGCCAGACGAAGACTTCGATGAAGTCTCATTATATATGAACTAGGGAATCAATAATGTCACTAAGACTGCGAATTTATTAGAAATGTATCGTTTTACATAAATATTATTATATACATTGTATTTTTCTTCACATTGTGTTATGGGCATTCTCTCAAGTCGACCATAAAGCAGAGGATAAAACACACATTTTATGGACAGTTTAATAAATTTCCTTTGTTCTAAGGAGACACAAAAACTTTTTTAGTGTTTTTCGTTTGCATGCGTATATCAATATTATCAATTTTAATGTTCTTGAAAATTTTAGGAATACCTGTATTTTATTGGTTATGTTTAGTGATTAATCCTGCAAAAGTTAAATTAAACAATATGAAAGACGAATTTATTACATGGTTGAAGAAAGTTGATAATTTTTTCTACCTACCATCATTTCAGTTTCATTTGTGCATTTATTATTAACGACGTATTGGAAATTACATGTGAGAAATAATTCTGACATCAAGCATCATGGCAGGCTGTAAAAAATACAAAACATTTGGGCTTCTTCAACTTTTCTTTCCCTATGTAAGATTTTTTAGGAAATGTTTTGCAAACCCAAATGAGTATACAAATGAAATAATAAATATTGTCCCACCTAACTTAGAAATCTAAGGTATTTATTTGGTAAATTTAGAAGAAACGTGTTAAATTCATACACTTTTCTGAATAATCTTTATCTCATTGAATTATAAAATTTAACAAAAACATGAAATTGGTAATTTTCTTGTTGCCAAAATCTTTTTACTATTCTCCATTCGATGGCTAGACGTATACGTTAAAAACATTAATTCGATGATACCAAAATAAGTTCCAAAATATTCCAAGAATATACTTACATATCTGACATATTTAACTCTTCGGTTTAGTTTTCGCTGTTCAATCCTGGCTCCGGGTTTGAAACCCGATTCCAAAGTATAATTGCCGTTTATGTGGGCTTTTTGCACTCTAAATCATACGTAGAAGGCCAAACATCCTCCCGCTAGAGTGGTGCAAAAGTTTGGAGATGTGGTGCCAGCTCACGTGTCGTCCTCGTCATCTGACCTCGGTTCAAAAATACGAGGTCCGTCCCAACATATTCTCGTGTTGCTTCAAAATGGGACCTTAATATAGCTAAACTAAACATTCCTTTTCATTCCTGCCACACCATATATTTAAAAGAAGAAAAATAAATAAATATATAAACGACTCGCATCTGTAAAAGAGGAAGAGGCAACGAGAAAAATTCCCAGATGCCAAATTTTTAGAATCGACTCCGTTCAGTGCCACTATCTACACGTCAAGAAACATTGTTTCAATAAAGACCGAGCAAAGCTGAAAAATATTTGAGGGATACGCTGACATTTTTCATAGATTTAACGCTTCACTTTAGTTTTGCCTTTCATTCTAGCTCTAGAACATATTGAGAAAGCAAGAAAAAATGTCTCATATCCTTACTACAAGAGGAAGATTCAACGAAACGCAAACGCTAGTTGAGTATGCAAGTGTTTACGCATAATCTATAACGCATCAAAGCATGTAATTACGCATTGTGCTTGCAACGAAACTTAAGTGATCGACGTAGATTTCTGTAGAACAAAGCTCACCGGCCTCAAGGAGGAAAGGGAGCAATCCAACCTTGGATGAGTGATTTTATGGCCTATTTAGATGATGGCTTCTGAATTACCTAGACCATAATACAGAAACAATATGCTATTCATCTGGCAAAGTGCTACTAAGAGGGATTCATAGCTTTAGGTCAAGTGCCCTGAAGTCAATATATGCGAGCCTTCTCATTAGACCTGTGACTTCACAGGGATTTATGAATGTACATATTAAATGCTGAGGATACTTAGTGTTATTCAGAAATTCATACCCAAATTTCAGTGGATTGCCATTTGGTGTAGTTTCAGAGAAATGGGAAGTTATTTAGTAATGGTAAAGGCAATTGATGAAAGCGCAGATACTTTTGAATGATGGTAGCTAAGGTTATGTCTTTTTTCTTTGATTTTAGTTTCATCTTTGTATACAGAAAGTGTTTCTTGGATATTTTTAGGGTTGGGAACAATTACATAATAAATAACCACGATACTCTTCCTTATTGGCCATTTGATGCATTATTTTTATTCAAAATCCAGTAGATGGACATTTGTTGAAATTACAGCATTTCAGTTTGAGAGAAGCGGGAAGTAAACTAGCTATTCTAAAACTAACTAATGAAAGTACAATACCTTTTATCTAATTGAGATTCTAATTTTGTTGTATTTTTCTTAGAGCTTTGGATAAATTTAAAATATTATCAAATATTTGATTAACTGGTTTATTTCATATGAGCAAAAGTACACTGATTTCCAAAATTTAAGGAAAAATCAGAAGAAATACATTTCGCTATTTATCTGAAGAATGAAAAAGAGGGCCTGCAACTGGACGAAATGAAACAGGCAATAGTCTATCCTTTGTAGCAATGTTGTATTGTGAGCCCATCTGTAAATCCTAGATTGTCTACAGGATTTCTAAGACCATTCTCGGCTTTTAGAAAATACAACTGAGAAATACTTACAGCTACAATACCCATAGATGAGCGCTACTTGAAGCTAACTGCAAGGCAGAACAGAACCATTACCCCAATGCACCTCAAATCTTCTCTTTTCGCAACCCTGGAAGGCTGGTAGGATGTAGGCAGCGAAGATGTCGTGAAGAAGAGATGTAGGCAGCACGTCCACCTAGGCGTGCAGTTCTTACAACAGGCAACCAAAGTTGGAGTCGCACATATGTCAATTTGATTGCAAATCAATGGAGGTCTGTACTCTTTACCAGACCGACCAGTCCAGGTTTTCCTTCCAAAGTAACTCAAGAGGATTGTTGGGCTGGCAGCTGTTGGGAACTAGCTGCTATCCCAGTGATATCCGCGAACGTGTGGGCATATATAATTTTGGATAGCCGCACTGACTTGTGCACGATCCCAAGAGCCACCGTTAATGCTCACATATGTAGGGACGACGTTCTTAATCGAATTGTTCATCTTTATACAAAAGAAGTGGATTATGCATTTATCCAACAAGACGATAATGCAGACAGCACAGTTCTCTGTTCATAATAGAAAAGTACCTTTATATGGAGACACTTGTCAGTATGAGTCAGTATTCCGATTAAGTATGTTTAGGATGCCCTATGGATACGTATTGTAGCACTTAGACCATCCCTGGAACGCTTTTGGTCTTCGAATTGCCTTGACACAGCAGTGGGGTTTATTGCCTACTCAGTTAATAGAGAATATTTTGAGAATGGAACATCATTGTGTCTTGCCTGTATCGCTGTTAGAGGTGATCACACCTCATATTGAAGCTGATGAGAATTAAACAATGTTTAACGTTTACAATGTTTCAGGTGTTTTCATTTTGTGTATTTTCAAGGCAGAAAATAACCCTATTGTTGTGTGCCTAATTTGTGAATACTGTTCCATTGATGTTTCTGTCAACTTTCATTAACAAATTTCAGCGAATACAAATTTTGCAATCACAATTCTTTGATTGTTCCTTACCTTTTGGAAAGTAGTTTGCATGTTTTTCAAAAACATTGCTTCATATTTGTTGGAAATCGTCTGGGAAATAAGGATAAAAGAATATTTGGAGTTTGAAATCCATTTGTTTTAAAATTGATTATACTCGTCGTTAAGCATTTGCAACTCCTTAAATGATTTCCTTTTTCTCCACTTTCTATAAATTTCAGGAGTAAAAGCTAATTATTACTGTTTAAATTCTTTCATCGAAATGAAGTAATTTTCATATGCTACTCCGAATTCTCAAAATTTAATATTTCCTATTTATTTTCTCTCTTTAAAATGCAATGCATTATTTTATTCATTTTGAACAAAGCAAGATGTATTAATTGTTATCTAATTCTCAATCAATTGATAAAAATAATTTGTTTCATCCAAATATTGAAAAGATCGATCTCTAGGTTAAATCCAGTACTTCATTCGTCTCGTCTAAACATTATGACGACTTCAAGGTTAAAAATATAATGAGACAAATATACTGGACAAGACTGGAAAGTCTCTCTCTTATGTGAGTGTTGTAATGTTTGAAAACTTGTATATCAGTATTTACACTTGAATACCAGATTATATAATCTCAGTTAATTAATTACAAAATAAAAATTCACTGTTAAACTCTCAAAAATATAAATGCGCTCTTATGAGAGATGAACCAACTGAAGGATTGTTTGTCAACAGACACTGCAATACGAAATGTGCAATACCAAATGGATCTCAGTTAATTATTCATATAATTACACTCAACGACAATCGTTAACTTAATAACTAAGATATACATTTTCAATATATGGTTTACTATTAAAATAGTAGAGAAATGTATTGTTTACTATATAAAAATAATATGATATTATATATATATATATATATCATGAAAGTCAAAAAATGTTAAAATAAAATGGAGAGACTGTAGTAAATCGGTAAAAGCGTATAGATGCTCATCAGGGTAAGTAAAATCTATACGAACCGTTAAAAAATTAGTGAAATCATAATGTTTTTTGCGAACAGTGTTGGCATATAGCTAAAAAACACTGTCCTTTACCCCGAACATTATGATAAACCAAGAATTTGAATGAAATACAAATAAAAGAAATGAAATTACAAACCTAAAACTGAGAGATGCTACGAACGGGAGACGTGACACAGGGAATAACAGAACGCGTCATGTAGTGACCGGATGTTTACGAAAATATCAAGTTACTTCTGAGGTTGGGGGAGCTTGACATTTTGTTTTATGAATGTTTATTTTGTATATGTTGCTTTTACATTTCTGCTATGTTTGTTTCGTATTTATTATATATATATATATATATATATGCAATAATCTCACTTAATTTTATT
Source organism: Araneus ventricosus (assembly GCA_013235015.1). Lineage (NCBI taxonomy): Eukaryota > Metazoa > Arthropoda > Arachnida > Araneae > Araneidae > Araneus > Araneus ventricosus. The sequence continues at coordinate 44,565 of BGPR01005829.1, forward strand.
TCAAATTCTAATATTATATATTTTAAAGTCTTAATGTTTTCCAAAATCACTTTTCTTAAACTCCAGTTTCGCTCTATTTCCCACGCTAGAGGTATATTAAGTCTCGCGTTTTGACATATTTATTACTAAAAGAATATTTTAATCGTATCCACTCGCACACAAATCACGAAATCAGCGACTTATTGCCGCCATGCATTTCCCCTAAAACACTTACGTAATATACTAAAAATAGTTATTATTCCCTTCACTTTGATCACGTGTCTATCTGTTAAATCCCTACCTGAGAAAAAGAAGGGATTTTCTGCTCTCTTTTTGACTTTAAAAATTTACTGAAAACTTCAACTAAGATGTTGGTATGCCGGTCACACTCCAAAATATTTTTATAATAAATGAAAATTGGAATTCAACTCGGCCTGTTTAATCATTTCACGTCTACAACAACGAATACGTTATATATATATAGTCCTCAATTTAACAAATGTTCACTATATTTCTGACTAAAATAAAGCAATTCTTGGAAATAATACATACTTTATGATTTAAAATCATATTTCATTTTAAACATAATGCTATCTGAAATCTTCATCAATCACCATTATCTTAATGGCGAATGATGAAGACATCAAAAATATATCAGTTACATATGCAGTCCTTTAGCTTTACTCTCAGTAAATACATTTTAAGTTGTTCTCTCTTTAATGCTTCTCTGAAACTTTGTAGTTGATTAATGTGCTTGCGCTGCTCACGGAAAACTAAAACTGCTTACTTGATATTCCATCT